>OX101784.1:32694692-32857490 GCA_944452715.1 Ophion slaviceki
AGTATCGGCCGTGGCAGCATCAAGTCATTCTTTCAAATGCTTTTTTGCGTACTTGATTGGAATCCACTTTAAAATGTATAGATCTGCCCGAATACGCTGACCCAGCGGTGAAATGGTTTTGAAAGCAACAGAAGTTGCAAGGTCTACAAAAGACCAGATCACTGGTCTGGGGATTTCACATTACCGCGTGTGTATTTAGACACACACACATACATACACACTTATTTGTGGGTATTTGCACGCTAAATTACCGAGTTCTTGGACATCAATCGCTAAAACAATCTACATTTTCGCTGGGAAGGTGAAGGACACGGAATATTTGCTTCAAAGTATTTCCGGGCTGACAAAACTATAATATAGAACAAAAATAAGCGTCGCAGAACTCCGGCACATGAGTAAACTTTAGAGTGACGTACTTGCCAATGGCGACCAACGTCAAACAGGAAATGTATCGATCTATGAAACGGCAGCCTACTCAAACATATAAAAAAGTCGGTATATAGGTTTATAGACTTCGTGCAATGCAACGATCCATACTTCGAGGAAACTACGCGATGCAGTCAACTCCCCATGGGGCAGTGGGTATGTGCCTACTTATTGGGACACGTAGGCGATAACATTTTTAATTGCTATTGATCTTCTGTACATGCGCATCCGTTAAACATATGAGAGGTTCCCTCGGCGGCTTCTGAACACAGTCGAGCATTCTGCCGAGTCTCGACAGTTGTGTCTACCCTGAAGTGCATAAGTCTCACGAAGCATATAGACATTGGGTATCGTGCTTATACGGGGTCACTGGGTGCACAAACTCATTCACACAATAAAAAACGTGCTGTGAAACAGAAGTACACAGTGAATATGGCCTGGATATTCCGATATTTTCTTCTTCTCGGAATGTCCAGAAATTACGTCCAGACTACCGACTGGGTGGACAATGTAACTACATACATCACCGAAGAATCGGGAGCTCGCCAAGCGATGCTCATAAGTAACCGTGAGGGAAGCAAAGACATCGCAAGCCCGATAATCAATGAGGTATTTGTCAAGTTGGGGCAGAAATTCGCTATCATGAGAGTCAACATAGCTGACGATCAAAACGAACCGACTACATCATGTGCCGATGCCGCCGGGGATCCTATTCCACTCACCACTTCAGCAACTTTCTATCTTCTCATTCACGACTTTCGTGATGCTGGGATCGTTTCACCACCAACGAGTTTCATTGATGCCGTAGCTGAGATGGCATCATTCGACTATCATCCGCGATATCTTCTATTATACGTCGCTCCAGTGTTGAGTGAGAGCCTCGAGGAAATATTGCAATACGCTTGGACCAAAAAAATGCTCGATTTAACAATTCTCCAGTGGATTGAGCCGGGCATGTCGGGACATTCTAAAAACGCAAATCACGAATTCAGCCTACCAATTGTTCATCAGGTCAATCCGTTCAAACAGGAATATAGAAGAAGCAAGTGGTCTTCTAATAGCGGTGGCGTGTTTCCGAACAAAGTAGGTGATATGGCGGGTTATCCTCTTAGAGTGATGGTATCCAATTCTCCACCGTTTTCGGTTTCCGAATTCAACGAATTCGACAAGCCTATATTGGTTGGTGGTGCTAACGTCTTGTTGATTCAATCAATTGCTCGGAAATTAAATGCATCGTTGGAATACTTTCCTCATAAACAATTGAAGACCTCCACACATATCAAGCCATCCGATAGACACACATTCATGTATGCAGCTGGAGAAGCTTGTCGAATGGACATTAGTGCTTCTTTGCGCAAACGTGCCAGTACATCCAAATGCGCAGGTATGCGCACAACTCCGATCACTGTCGATGAATTGTGTGCGGTTGTGCCGATTCTGATAATCCCAAAACGCTTCGACTTAAAAGATTTATTTTTTGCCTTACTTTTCATTGTTGGTGTAGTCGTAATCTACTGGATCGTAGCAAGTGTATTGCGCCTATCAGTTTTCGTGTGGCAACCGTTCAACATCACACGGGTATTTTTTGGCGTCTCTGCGTCTCAACAACCGCGCAGAACCGTCGAGCGTGTCATGCTGGCTTCCTTGCTCGCGATTTCGTTTATTTACTCGTCGCACATTTACAGTGCTCTAACGGGCATAAATTTATCGACTACCGGGGAGATGGTCTTCGAGACTATCGAAGATCTTGACAATTCGGGATTGATACCGGCCGTAGGACCATTCGACTTCAACAAAACGTTCCAAGGTGCTGAGGGTGCTTTAAAGAACTTGATGAACAGAAGTATTGCATCAGTAGACGGTGTGTTGGCGTGTGTGCAGCAGGTTGTCCGAAACAAAAACGTTGCTTGCTATGCTGATAAATCAAGGCTGGAGGTACTAGTGTCAAGAAGCACAACTAATAACGGGCATCCTATGATAAAGCTCGCGAAACCTTGTTTTTGGTCCGATAGTGTAGCATTCGATGTTGGCAAAATGTCGCCCTATCGTTTCTACATAGACATTCTCATAAGTCGAATGCAGAATGCCGGACTGATTAATAAGTTGTATGAAGACGCAAAAAACGAAGGTGTTAAACGCATCGATAACGAGGACGACAGAGTGCTTCAGGGACAACAAAGTATGATCGTGTTTCGTCGTCAATTCCTGACATTAGCTATCTGCTGTTACACAATATCGCTATTGGTGTTCATAGGCGAGATTGTTGTGCATCGTGTATTAAAACACAAAAAATCAAAAAGACAAGCAATCGTGCACATTCCTTATACCGAATAGCCGCAATAAGGATGGATGAAAAATATCAAATGTATCAATATCGAAAGGAACAATGATGTCGCGTTTTTATGTCTAACGGCCGAAACTATCCTTACAAATTGTTCCAGCACACACACTAGTGAGAAATAACCGCTGATGTATTAAAGCACAGTCAAATTTTCACTTTCAATTGACATGAATAGTCATCCACTAGACTTTGGGCCAGCGATACTAGACAGTATCACACAGGAAAAAAAGCTTATCAATTGTAAAATGCAATCAAAGTGTATTCGCTGTTCGCACCGATTTTCGCTTTTCATAAGCTTTACGAAGAATACGAACATTTGGGATTGTGCATATGTTGTGTGGCTCGATGCACAAAAATATAGTCACTAAAAAATCGCATTTGAACAAGAAGTACGAAGCGAGTATGGCCTCGATATTCGGAGTCTTCTTTTTCTCCGAAATAGCTAGCAAATGTCTAGCAAATGGCTAGCTTTGTCCAAACTACTGAGTGATTGGACAACGTGACTAGATACATAGCTTAACCCTTCGAGTGCACACTTCCGCCGCCAACCTATAAGTGCATCTTGGGTCAATCTGACCCAAGGCGTTTTTCAAATCTTTGTATTCCGGTATATATGCATTTTTGGTTTTTTTTGTAGAGACGTTTTTTATAGTAAATTATCCATATTTTATGGTCCTATTTTTTTTTTGAGGGAAACGAAAATAAAATGCAAAAACATTCGTTCAAAGTGGGGCATACACTGAACAATACGTACTTACACGAAAAAAAATCACTGGGTTAAAACGACCTAGTGTGCACTCGAAGGGTTAATATTCGGGAGTTCGTCACATGGTGCTTGTAACCATACTCGCGTTAAACGAATATCTAATTCAGAAAATGAAAGCGAGCGGCCACCGGCTTATACTCTGTCGCGAAAATGAAGCGATCAAAATAATTGCAAATTCTCGCAAATGTATGGTGTGTCACGTCTCCGTAAACTTTTAATGTTTTGTTTAATAATATCAATAATTGGGTTTTTATTAACAGGTTTAACTTTTATTATTTTCCGACGACTTCGTCGCATCGTGTCTCTATGCGGTGTCGGGTGTGTCAGCGCCGATGGTGAGACCGGATGTACCCGATCGAATTCCGCTGATCAAGCATCGCCTGATCCGCGGAGTTCGACCGTGGGACTTTGGGAGCGAGCGACTTTCCGTGGACGTTGTCAAAAACCCCCACCGGAGCGACCACTTAGGGAGCGAGCAACTTTCCGTGGACGTTGTCAAAAACCCCCACCGGAGTGATAGCTACCGAGCTAACATCGGTCCGGTGGCGGTGAAGATTTTTAGTTCCCATCTAGCCACGGAAGTAACCTGGTGTTGGGGTATAACTCCGGCCGAAAGCAAGTCGCGTTCCCAGACTCCCGCGTCTTCACGGGTTCGCGTCCGTCAGTCTTCGGTCGTTAAAATGGTGTCGCGAGTACCGCGTCCACGGGGTTCCCTGGTTTCGGATTCCTACTCACGCACAAAGCGTTCCGCGGCAACCATAATTCCCTTGCATTTGGGAGGTGGATAGTATCCCCTAGTGAACCCGGTGCAAAAGGTGGTTGCACAGGATTGTCAGACTTGTGCGCAGTCGACACCGCCGCGATAGAGACGCATTCATTATTACATCTAATTCCATTCTTTCAAATTGAAAACATAACACAAGCCGCGCCGTTAAATTACCTTGTATCGAATTAACCAGTTCTATATTGTTAAAATTAGTGAGTGTGTATGTGTGTGGTGTGTGTGTGTTTACTCATTCAGGCGTCAACAACATTGTAAGTCGGCTATTATTAATAAATAAAACATGTTATAAACGGAAGCACCAAAGTATTCTGACATCCTCCCCTTTATCCTCCCAGAGAACTCGGGCCCGTATGGGACGAGCAGAGCAGCCCACAAAACAATATTTCACTCGGGAAACCCGGGGTACCGTTCGGTACGTAACAAATTGGTGGCAGCGGTGGGATACTGCTACTGATGGTTCTCTGAGAGGATTGGTGAATCCAGAATCTCCACCTGTTCGTGTAATTGTAAGGTTTCCGAATTACAGTGTTCCCTCCGTGTTCGGATTAATTCTTGAATTTCTTTCAGTGTCATATATTTCTAAATTTCCAAAATTTTCAATTATAAAAAAATCCGGAACTAAATTTATATTCTCTCATTTCTATTGAACTTAAATTACCGCCCCGTTGGCTGTCGAAATCCCTTCGCGACCGGTCATGGCAAACCCAACCTTGCCAGGGGACATGTACCAAATAATGTCCACCTGGATCGAGCATACACGGAGAGAATTAAATGTAAAAAAATTACCGTGCAGTAACGGTAACTAGATGACAACCCTGAAACTTCGCTTATTATTGCTGAGTAAAACATAGATTTTCACGAAAATAAAATAAAATTTCGTCTTCAGATAGAAAATTTTACCAGATTTTCTAGTAAATTTTGATGTGTAACAAAATACGGAAAACTTAAATTTAAAAAAAATATATATCAGCGAAATTTTACTGTGCATTTTATTATTTTATGCTTTTTAAAAATCTCTATAAAAAGTATCGTCTTTATAACAGTTATTTTAAGATTTATTATAAAATTTAATGAGTGTTATGGGAAAATGTATTGTGCTCTCGGTGGAAATTACCGTGCGCGCTTGGTTAAAATTATTGTGTGGTACGGTACGGTGATTTTGAGGCATTGCATGGTAAAAATTCCCCTTCATACCAAGTAGGGGTGTGCGGTCTCGTTTCAGTGGTCTTTTGTGAGCTTTAATTCATCTTTTCTTCATTTCCGATTTAAAATGTGCAAAATTGATTTTCAATTTATTTAACTGGTCTTCAGTAAGGTCATTACGAGGGAAAAGGTGCTCTCTCACAAAAACATAGTTTTTCTTCCAAATTGCGTAAATTTTCATTTTTCATAATATCGAACACGGATTTACGAGTCACTATCCTCACTCCAGAAGTATGAAATTTTTAAGAGTGAATACGATTTTACGATTTCAAATGTTGACAAAATAATATGTGCGCAAATTAGTCACATCACTCGAGCCTACGATGCACATAGGGGTATTTCACTAATCTATCCGGCCAAAAATATTTGTACGGTTATTTAGGTGTAGAATGGCGGAAATAAAAACAAACAAAAAATACACCGACAAAAACATTTATTTCTTTAAAAAAAAATCTTAATAACAAATTATTTATTTTTACCAATCAATTTATTTCATCCTCGCTTTAGACACTAAGAAAAGGATCTGAGCTTAAGAACTTAATGTACCTTCCAGCCAAAGATGGTTATTTAAAAAAAAACCCCTTCTTTCTTGTAGAGTGTCCCCCTGCCTCAGGTAGTCAATGTAGAAGTTCTTTTCTGAGGTTGACGCAGGTGAGTTTTGCCGTGCAGTGTCGTAAAGATACCGCCTACGGTGCGGTTGGTGATTTTTAGCCGACAGTAGGTACATTTTCGAATAAACATGTTAAATTTTACTGTCTCCAATTTCTACCCTTCTTGTATAGTAGAATTTTTGATACGTATTTGAAATTTTCTGTAACGTGAGTTAAAAAAACTTGTCACATACGAATTATTATGTTTTTCTCACTTGTCACCACATTGAAATATATCACGGTAATTTTTACCGTGAGATTAACGACAAAAATTACTTTTTGATTCGCTCCGTGTATGTCTGCCGTCATCAGCGGCATGAATCTCTCGACTCGGTTGGCGGGTAACGTCCTTTTGGAGACCCAAAGTGGGGAGTGATTCCGCAAACATGTCGATAAGATTAAGCTAGCGCACGCGTAGGAAATATTCAGTTAGAATAAGCTGCCGGAACGTCTGTTACAACATTATGCGGAACCTCTACTCCGTCCTTCTGCTGCTGAGTTGCGCTCACGTCGAGTCGTCAATGGAAGAAGCTCATCAAATCACCTTTATCACAACATTTCCGGGCCTGTACTTCGAGAAGGCAGCACAACACTGGCCTTGCCTGTCACCTGCGGAAGGACTACCTCCTCACTCGCTTCACTCACGCGAGGCATCTTGTGGGCGAGCTATGGGGATTAATCGATCGATCGGATGTACGACTGCCCCCTTCCCCCACCACGATGAAGAAACGATCCGCTCCATTCGGATTCGTCGGGAGTGTGAGTAAGTCGCTTTTCGGGACGCTCAACGAGGACGATGCCCATTACATCACGCGGCAGATCGACAGGCTATTGCACGATCAGAGTCGGATCATACATTTGCTGCTGCGAGAACACGCCGAAGAGACTCGCCGTGTCAACGACGTGTATGGACTTGCGGCACGGATACACCAGGAATTGCAGGCCTTCACCAACCAGTCTGCTCTGGGCCAGTACAACCTGACTCTGACCAACTACGCCAATCGAGTGGAAGCGAAACTAGAACGGTACATCGACGCGTGTTCCCGGTACGTCGGACCATTGCCGCGGCTGACAAAGGTCGACTCGACCCCGAGGTGGTGACGAAGGACCAGCTAATCGCCGTGGCCAAGGAGGTGCTACTCAACGCCGGAGGGGTGGAGTTCTCCTCTCCCTGGACCACTTGCGCCCGGAAAATTTCGCGGGAAAACGGACCTACTGTCCTACCGGTATAAGGTGTTGATTGTAGCGCACATCCCACTGTTTGACCGCCCTACGTACGAGAGCATCCGGGTCACTCAGACTACTGGACATACCACCAACCCAAGAAGGATGGCTGTTCTCTCTCTCCCGCTTGACAGCCCTCCGTATAGCCTGCTCGGAAAGGCCCCCGCGAGAAGTAGTCGTACGAGGGGCCGGAGTACTACAACTAATTGTGTCAGAACGACGCGTACGACTACCCTCACCAGCCTACGGGTGTCTGCGAGTCGAGAACAGTACTACTATCAGCCTGGTCCCGCTCTCAACGTGTCGATCCTCGCTCCGATACTATAGGCGGAAGGAGCGGAGGACTTGCTGACTTCTCTGTCCACCCGACGTGATGACCCAGGTGCCTCGGAGCGACAGGACCCGAACGCTCTTCCTGCAGGAGAGTCTCTGCGCGATATTCGACATAAATCGGCTAGGCCAGAGCGAGCCGACTTCCCTCCAGCACAATATGGAGGTTTATCGCAAACGCCTCGACGCCTTTGGCTTCAACGCCCTCGTCGTCGATGGCCACGACGTCGAGGAGCTCGTCAAGGCACTCCACGAGGCCCAAACAACGAAGGGCCGCCCGACCGCGATTCTCGCCAAGACCTTCAAGGGCAAGAATTTCCCGAGCATCGAGGACCTCGAGAACTGGCACGGAAAGGCCCTCGGGGCCAAAGCCGATGAGGTCGTCAAGCACTTGACCTCGCTCATCAAGAATCCCGGCCCGCTCGGTCTGCGGCCGCAAAAACCCCCCGTCGAGGACGCCCCCGAGGACGCCTTTATATCGGGGATGCGTTGGCCCGTCAAAATAACGGCGTATGTCACGTGCTCGCGATAAACACCTTAAATCCTGACATAGACATTGAGGTAACTCCCCAAGAGATACTCCCGTTCGAATTCTGGGACGTAGGCTGCAGCGATAATGACTCAACGGATGACACCGCCGATCTACCGCACGATCGCGTTGCAGCAGTGATGACGGCACGGCGATTGGACGGGTTGAACGAACTCGAGCGTCAACACGTCCTGAGTATCGTTGAAGAAAACCCTAATCAATTTAAACCCCCCCGAGATGGCCTTGGGTGTACAAGACTGGTCGCCCATCGTATCCCAACTGTGGACGACCGCCCCATCAACACTCGGCAGTATCGATTTCTCACTATACACCGTGAAGAAATCGATACACAGATCCAGGAAAAGCTCGATAATGGGATCATCACCCCTTCGCAGTCCCCGTACAACTCTCCGGTATGGATCGTACCGAAGAAACCCGATTCACAAGGTCGGCCGCGGATGCGAAGGGTGATAGATTTCAGGAAGCTTAACGAGAAAACAATTTCTGACGCCTACCCACTGCCAAATATACTGGATATATTGGATCAGCTGGGCGAAGCAAGATATTTCTCGACATTGCGAACATCATACTTGACACGCCACCTAGTTACAAGCTCGGCGACGAGGTTGCGACGCGTCTCGCTTACGGCGTCGCCCTCGCAAAAATCGCGAAGAATAATTCCCGAGTAATCGCCCTGGACGGTGACACGAAGCGATTAAGGCGGCCAAGGAGCTCGCGAAGACGGGCGTCAATGCACGAGTCCTCGATCCCTTCATGATCAAACCAATCGATCGGGAGATGATCGTCAAGAATGCGAAGGAAGTCGGCGGTCGCGTCGTCACCGTCGAGGATCACTACCCGGAGGGCGGCCTCGGCGAGGCCGTCGCCTCGGCACGCACTCCAGCGCGACGTCGTCCTCAAGAGACTCGCCGTCGAGGAAATTGCGCGCTCCGGGCCACCGGCTGTCCTTGTCAACGCTTATGGCGTCGGCGCGCGATCGATCGTCACCGCGGTGCAACAAGTCCTCGAGCTGTGAGCATTGTTGCGTTAGGGATCTCCGTGCATTGCGTGGCGACATATCATGAGGCTACCGTGAAAACTTATACCGGGTGTACTGAGCAACACAACGAAATATCTCGAGAATAATGCACTTTGGGAAAGGGGAGTTTTAAATAAAGGTTCAGCTGTTTCAAGGTACGGAAAAATTGGAATTGATTATTTTTTTAACTCTACTTTTTAAATGGGAAGCTATTTTTTCCGTGAGTAATTGAGTGACTTTTGATCGAATCTTTTTTCGTTCGACTTCAATTTTGGAAGATTTTCTATCGAATATTTTGTCAGCGATTAGTCCGAATATTCAAAACATCTTGAAATATTGACGTTAAACGAGGGAAACTTTGGGACAAAGATTACATATTTTCACGCAACACAAATTATGGGATTGATTATTGTTTATTTTATGACAAACATTGAAAATAGCAGCCGAACAAGAATTTCTCAAAACTGTAAAACTTTTCCTTGAAGCATTTTTTTCCCTGAAGTGGATCCCTCGAGATATTTGGTTGCACCAACTTGAAACGTTCACCCTGTATATACGTCATGCAACGATATATCAAGTACTTTGTAATGTCGCACGTACGGGGGCCGAGACGCAAAACTGCCAATAAAAAACGGAGGAGCGCTGGCGGGCTGGCTCCGCCGCCTCCACCGTCTCTCGGTCCCAAATTCCAAAATTACCGATCTCCTGAGAAGTCATCGAGAAAAGAATGTACTACATCGGAAACCACCAGACTATCGCCAAAATATGTAATCTCTCGATATGAAAAAAAAACTAACATACTCAAGTTTAAAATTATAACCGTCGACGAGGACGTCGACTATTCTCAAGGGGGGGTGGGTGTCACGTCTCCGTAAACTTTTAATGTTTTGTTTAATAATATCAATAATTGGGTTTTTATCAACAGGTTTAACTTTTATTATTTTCCGACGACTTCGTCGCATCGTGTCTCTATGCGGTGTCGGGTGTGGAAGCGCCGATGGTGAGACCGGATGTACCCGATCGAATTCCGCTGATCAAGCATCGCCTGATCCGCGGAGTTCGACCGTGGGACTTTGGGAGCGAGCGACTTTCCGTGGACGTTGTCAAAAACCCCCACCGGAGCGACCACTTAGGGAGCGAGCAACTTTCCGTGGACGTTGTCAAAAACCCCCACCGGAGTGATAGCTACCGAGCTAACATCGGTCCGGTGGCGGTGAAGATTTTTAGTTCCCATCTAGCCACGGAAGTAACCTGGTGTTGGGGTATAACTCCGGCCGACAGCAAGTCGCGTTCCCAGACTCCCGCGTCTTCACGGGTTCGCGTCCGTCAGTCTTCGGTCGTTAAAATGGTGTCGCGAGTACCGCGTCCACGGGGTTCCCTGGGTTCGGATTCCTACTCACGCACAAAGCGTTCCGCGGCAACCATAATTCCCTTGCATTTGGGAGGTGGATAGTATCCCCTAGTGAACCCGGTGCAAAAGGTGGTTGCACAGGATCGTCAGACTTGTGCGCAGTCGACACCGCCGCGATAGAGACGCATTCATTATTACATCTAATTCCATTCTTTCAAATTGAAAACATAACACAAGCCGCGCCGTTAAATTACCTTGTATCGAATTAACCAGTTCTATATTGTTAAAATTAGTGAGTGTGTATGTGTGTGGTGTGTGTGTGTTTACTCATTCAGACGTCAACAACATTGTAAGTCGGCTATTATCAATAAATAAAACATGTTGTAAATGGAAGCACCAAAGTATTCTGACATCCTCCCCTTTATCCTCCCAGAGAACTCGGTCCCGTATGGGACGAGCAGAGCAGCCCACAAAATAATATTTCACTCGGGAAACCCGGGGTACCGTTCGGTACGTAACAGGTGCATTCCTTGTGAATGTGTTTGTCAAAAAGTGAACGAAATTAAGAATACATTAACTTATTGTTAGAAGTTAACTGCACATCAACTCGGCGATATGATATTATTCGAAACACGAAATACGAAATAACGTTTTTCAGTGATCATTGTTCCATACAAATAAACATTATTTTGTATCGAAAATGAAACAACCCGGGAAAAAAGTTCATGTCTAAGGGGATATGTTCATGTATGTTTCAGATATTGTCATATATGTATCAGCTATATTTATATCTGACATTTTACAGTATCATATATGATTAGGACTGATCATATTCCACATCACATATGCATATAGAAGATCGTATCAGATCAAATACAGTATCTGGCCTGACCATATATGAACTCATATCTGTTTATATCTGGCTAAGTACCAAGGCGAGTTGGTACCGTAAATTCGTATCTGAACATACGTGATGTGATATGTGAACGTATCTGTTCGTATAAGATCATATCCGATCAAATACGGTACCAGACTCCGCTATATAGATCTCATATAAGTTTTTATCTGGTCAGGTACCAAGGCGAGTTGGCAGCGTGAAACCATATCTGAACATATATGATGTGATATATGAGCAGGCACGTTCATATAAAATTTTATCCCATCAGATACGATACCAAACCTGGAAATTATACGAAGTCTTATACACTCATACCTTATCGTATATGCAGTTCAGTTGTTCACACATGAAAATATCTGAATATATGAAACGATATATGAGGATATGAGACGATATCCGATCAGATATGGCACCTCACCTCCATTATATGTGATCATGTGAGTTACTATAATATTATTAATTATTAACACGTCAAGTGATGGCGTGTTAATAGCCCCGCTCTATATATGTAAACATTTTAATATCTTCATGACTGCACTAACAAGATTTGATCTGTCTCAACAGGGTAAGATTTGCTCTGATATATTCGGAGTCATACCTGGTCTGATAGTTCAAATAAACTATGATTCTATCATATGGGCAGATCTATTGTTCATAGATGTCCAGGTCTACTGGGATCCACGGTATTTTATTCTTATACGGACAGACAGATCTGGTCCCATAAAATTAGATTTGCCTGACATGATCAGATCTGGCCCAATAAAATCACATCTGCCTGGCATGATCAGATCTGGTCCAACAAGATCAGATCTTGCCTGGGGATTGGATCTGGTCAGACCTGCTGCGATATGGACGAGTCTGCTCTCAAAATTATCAAAATGACTCTGATATGATCATACATGCTTAGATATAAGCATACATGATCTGTCATGACACTACATGAACAGATATGGCCATTTTTCTTGTCTGATCATATCTAATTCTACAGATATGATTCAGATATATTCAGATATGAACTTTTTTCCCGGGAAGACGCAATCAACCACACTTATTCGATAGCGTTTCCATCCGATTTTGTAATCATTCTTTACTGTCACCAAGACTATTTGACAAACTTGATACATTTTCTGATTCATACAAAACATATTCCGGTTCATTAGGTAAATATTTATTTGATAGCTGTACGTTAATTTAGTGTTTTATTTATGGTAGCGCGGCGTGTTTCCGACTAATATAAATGTCAAACCTTCACCTTAGATACCTCTAAGCCTGCTATACCGTATAAGTCTTGATCAATGAATGTTCTTTATGTAACCAAATTTAGCTCTGTTCTGGAAACGTATATAAAATCCGGCTTCACGAAAACATTTTTTTCTCGATGGTTCCGTATTTTACTTAAAATATAAATTTACATGGAGGTGTTGAGTAAATAAAAGCGAAAATGGATGTGAGAACCAGCGAAGAGGCTAGGGCGTCACTTTGTCCTCGCAAACAAGTGAAATATGTTGGCGGAGACAATTCTGAGGATGAAAATTGTATCGAAGTAGAAGATCGTCAGGAAGAGGAAAAAGAGTGTGATGAGTTTTCCGATTCGGAAATGTTTCAATTTATCCATCAATATGTTACATTGATTATCAATTTTATCTTCTATAAGTGTCCATAATAAATAGCGATGTTCGACCCTTAAAATAAATACCCTTTTTTTAATTCCCGAAGCCTCCGATTTTTTTTCTGAAAGTTCATCTTAAGTAAAAATAACTCAAAGAATTTTTTAAAAGAAGTTCCTTGGCAAAAATGATTCTTTTTTCAACATTACGATGCAATTCCTGTAAATTTTTGTCAACGATTAAATTAACAATCCAAAATTAATATTATGATAGTATTATTGATTAAACTTAAAGTGCTAGCTACGAAGAACACCTATGATGATTTTCAGAATTTTTGTAACATTTAAGGTTGTTAAATATGTCGTGGGCGCCAATGACCCATGTATTCCGTTAGAAGGTGCCGAAAAATAGTGTTCGGTTCGAGGGTTAATATTATTTTTAATGCCGGTTTGAAAATGCAAAGGCGCGAGAAATCCGGGAAAGGATAGGCACCGGTGACAAGGCAACAAAAGAGAAACAAAACAGTATTCAATCAAATAAATAGAAGGTTTAAATTTATTCTTCATGGACCACATGGGGGAACACTGTGCGGATCACGCGCAGTGTTTTATTCTGCTAAACAATAATTTGCACCGGTCAAACGTTCAAAATTAGCGAAATTCGTTGGCCCTTTTATCATGACGTACATTGCCCCATCGACGGCAATGCCCAGTTTTCTCGAAGTATGCATGGTCATCATATTGCGCGTAGCTTACAAAGCCATGTATCGACAGTTTTATATGTTGGGTAAGCTGCTGTTTCATAGATCGATACATTTCTCGTCGACATCGTTCATCGTTACCGAATACCTCTGTGGAAATGAATTGCCACAAAAGAACAGATCAGGGATATGAAATATCTGTGTAGTATTTTTTGGTGCATGCAGACTCGATGGTTGAATTCTATTTTTATCGTTTCTGCGGCAGTAGTTGCTATCCAGTTGTAGTTCTTTCTATTATTAGCATATAGTTCGATTGATTACTCAGTTTTTCACCATCGAGGGTAGTTGTTATTCACCAACTGATAGACTTGTTGACGGCAAAACTAGAATTTTACCAATCAGTCTGAGATCGAAGTTTCCAATTTTCTGTATCAATGAGAGAAATCGTTGTGTGTCCATGACAAATTCGCGTACTAATTAAGTATATTTTGAGAATTACGCTTTAATAGTACTTCACTATTTGAGCGGATCTGGACTGCTAAAACCTGTTTTGACGGCTGTGGACGCAACGGAAGTTAGGTTAGATTAGAGAAGGGCGGGTAGAGATTGATAGGAAAGGGTATACGTAAAAACCCGCAAGGGTATACGTTAGAACTCAGAAATTAATTGAGCTTTCAATAAAAATAAAATATATCAAACCCTAAAGTATACAATTACACACTAAAAATGATTTTAATCACGGGAAATGAATTGAAAAACATTTGAATTATAATCGAATTTAGCTGCTGTCAGGAAACGTTTCTTTACGCTCTACCTCCTCATTCAATGGCTTGGAGACGTACCCCACATCAGCTATATTCAATTATAGCCATAATATGTTTCCATTTTTTTACATGAATGAATTGATTTTAGGTTCGTAAATTTTTAGTGTGCCTACTTTTAATATTATCTGGCGACGCAGCAGAGTCTTGTGATTATATACTCTTTGAACGTTACTTAGCGCATGCAAATTATTTATCCTGCAGTAGATTAACTTCAATGTGAAAAATCGAACGAGGGAGTTGAACTTATTGAATTGTTTGTTTTCTTTTTATTTACATTGCTTATTGCTTGCTTAGAACATACGTTTGTTGATCATATTCACTGTATTGCTAACCAGTACCAGTCAGAATTTCAATTGCTATCTTCAGCATAGGGGCCTCTTCTTCTGGATTTGGTTTCCTTTTTAGATTTTTTTTCTAGAAGGAATTTGTTTCTTCTACTTGTTTGTCAGTAGCTGACTTTGTAATTGGTTCTTGATCATTATTGTTATATGTTGTCATATCTTGAGTTGGTAGTATCTATAAAAAATAATGTCAATTATTTTTTTTTTTTCATTATTACATCCACCAGACTCTCACAAGGAACGGTTAAAATTAATAGACGTTTTTTTTTAATTATGTATTTTATTTTATTTTATAGTCAAGAGGCTGAGAGGTAAAGCGTTCCAGTGCGCGCGCTCGTGTACCTGCGATCGGTACTCTTCAGAGTGCATCTCTATAATGACTCCATGGGGACTTTTAGGGCTCCAATTTGAGTTTAAAACACAGGTGGCCAACCTGTGGCCCGCACAGGGTCAAATGAACATAAATGTTAAATTTGATTGTACATATCACCAAAAGAACACCAAAACGAAACTTGCTTGTTTCCTTTAATTAGCAAAAAAGGAAATTAGGTGGGAAATAAGGATGGCCACCTATGATTTAGAACATTAAAAATAAATTCTTCAGATGACAACGTGCCACGTGTATTACCGAATAGATGAAGGTTCAAGTTGAACGTTCATGGCACGTGGCACTTCGTAAACACTAATTATAGGGCTGTAGGAGTTAAAATAATGCTTCGATTTAAATTTAAAAAACTGAATAAACTGCGATTCGTGTCAGGAATGTCGTGTTAAAAAATTAAGCTGTTACTCCACTTGATTCATTAATAATACTCGAACAAAATTCAAGTTGAACCTGCAAAATCTCCGAAACTATGTGGTGAAACAGATTAATTTTTGGACAGTTAATGCATTCTAAATTAATCTCACGGTAATATGAATTTCCATCGTCTACAAGCATTTCGATTTTGGTGTCGAAACTCCTTAAGTGAATTTTGTGAGCAATAAAAAAGTGTCGAAAAATTCGATTCGACATAACCCTCCTCCCTTAAATCGAGACGACGTAACTTGAGGACTGCCTGTACTTTACATTTGTGTGTGATCTGAGTATTCTCTATCGTGTGTGGTAATAAAATTTCAGAAATCTTTCTAACATGTGTTACACAATTTTTTGTGTACATGACTCGTTTCCCTGGTACATTTTTTTATAGGAAACAGTAGGTTCCCTGGCAGCATTGAGACTTCAGCCTATAATCCAAACTCTTCTCAGTCCCTACGAATCTTTTGATCCAGGAGTAACACAGCTATTTCAAACTGAATTTTACGAGAAATGTATTTAAATCCTCTATTTTCTACTTTCAAATTCATTTTCTTGACGATAACATATAAACGTCTGTGCTGAGGTGTTAAAATCGCGTTTTCACTACTCGCATTCGATGAGACTACGTGAGTAGCGTTATAATCTCTGCGAACTGCATGCGATCGGCGATGAGAAATGAGCGATGTCCAATGACAATTCGAACTCACTAGTGGATTTCCGGAATACCTTAACCGTAATTGGATATCGATCGACGCAAACCGCGTGCAGAAACCATAAATCGCAAATGCAACATTCGTCCGATAAGTGTGTGAGATAGCAGTTGGCGGACGCGTAAAAACGAGAGATGCTGATAGCAGACGTGTGGGGGTACTATTTCATGAGCGGTTATAAGTCGAAGCGTTATAATAACTTACTAGAATCACTTTGGTGATTCGACATGCCATTGATTTAACGATAGTGACAAGTAGTAAGTTACTAAAACGCTGCTTTTTTTACCGCTCATGAAATAGTTCCCTGAGGGTGCTATTTCATGATTACAGCAACAAAAAAAAACATGCAAAAAGTCGAAGTCGCGGCGGTAAGTTACCGGTTATTTGTATGTCTCATTTTCACTCTCGAAACTGGGGGGGCTATTACGGTTCTCAGTTTGGGTGAAAATTATAAAAATGAGTAGTTCACTTTATTACGGTTCTTTTCACCTAGTGAAGACGCGAGATTATTCACGTGAGTTTACCCAGTACGCAATTTCGTGTCAATAATCGTAGTGTGCATGCGTGAGCTCCTTCCTAAAATAGCAACGACACATCCAAAGCTTTGTAATAAGACGAGTTACTACGAACTAGTTTATTCAGAGTCGGCAACATCTCGTCGCAAATACTTAATAATAATTAGCAACTCAAAATTTATACCGCCAACAATAGAGTATTATTATTCGATCATAATCAATAATTTGATGATGATTATACTTTCGTCATCCTTCAGCTTATTTCTGTGGTCCGCTGCCGACTGAGTTTAAAGAGGTGGAAATTGTGGCCCCCATATTGCCCTGGCTATATTACACAATAGTTCAGCTTATTAATAATGAACAATAATTGTAACACTGTGTTATAAGATTCCCCTTATATTTGAATAGGAAGCAAAACTAACCAGTATTTCTTATTTTACCTGCTGTACCGCAATCTGCCTTGTGCCTTCGTGTTCTTTCATAAAATCTAATAATTTTTTTTTGTTTTTCTGTAACGTTTATGTTGCAAAATTAACCGATTAGAAATTTTGCTAAGGGGCAGACTAGGGCCGTATCCGGCATGCCGTATTCCGTACCACGGCACTTTACAGGCCGCCGTATCAGGGCTTCAACAGGCGTAAAAGGCTTTTTTCAGTCGGCCTTGACGCGGATGCCCGTTACGAGCTTGATCAGTATGCCTTTGCAGGCTCTGATCCGGCTGCCGTATCTATGCCTGAAGTGACAAATAAGAACAAGCCAAAAATTATGAATAAAAGGAATTCTTTTAGCATGTTTTGTTTCCATATGCCTTATTTATGTTCCTGCCTATATGATAATTCAATTTAAACGTATTACCGCTGATTTTTTTGCCCATTTAGGGCTTTTGCACACGGCGTATTTTCTACGCGCAGACCACGCGATACACACTTCATCTATATGCGTTTTTTAGTCCAAAAAGCGTGTGGATCATGTGTGTATCGCGTTTGTATCGCGTCGTCTGCGCGCAGAAAATACGCCTTGTGCAAAGGCCCTTAGGCTGTGAAAACAACTCACACGCATGTAATTTCGACAAAAATAGTAAATTCACTTTTATTCTTATTTATATATTATATACATTTATATATATATTAATCAGTCATTTTAAGTTCTGCCATTAAGAATAGTTTGAATTATGTATTATTAAATAATATCGTTTTAGTTCGTTTTTATATAAACACCTGCTCACAGAGTGTAGATTATTCGAATTCACGCGATTTATATCGCAGACGACAATGAAATCTAACCTCAAAATCTTGATTCGCCAACTACGGCTGCACTGATCCGGTCCACCCACGGCACAGATCAGGCCTTCCGTAACCTGGAATCCATGGACGCCATACACGCTACCTGGCGTCGATGTGCGGCATACAGGCTACCGTACTTCGCCCTGTTCAGGGTGCTTTCTCGCGTCCGCACTAAGGCTCTGCTGATCCAGTCGGCATCCGGCACAGAGCAGGCGTGCCGCAACACGGCGTCCATGGACGCCAGATTTCGGCGTTCGAGGGACTTCCGGCACTGATCAAAATTTCTAGCCGGCATGGACCAAAATTTCTAGTCGAGTATATTCTACTTTAACTTGCTACTTATCTGAGCAAAGAGATTATGTCTTCGTCGATGCACACGTGTTTTGTTTTGGGCTGGGTTCGAGTGGCGTGCTGGTATACTCGTTCTACGGTGTCGTGAAAATGTGATATCACGAGCCGGAAGTTCCTAGTGATCTCAGATGTTCACCCGACTGATCCATAATAGAGGGACAAAATTCACATGAGATGAAAGTGCGTGGAAGTATTCACCTGAGAACCGTAGTAGCCCCCCCCCCCCCCTTGTATGTAAGACGTGGATAGCTACGAGCAAATGGCTATAAGGGCGAAGGGGAAGGACGCAACGAACAAATTACTGGGGGAGCTATTACGGTCGAACAGGTCAAATAAAAAAAATTCTGGTAAGTTTTGCATCAAATTAGAATTTAAGGGGATTCTTATAACACAATATTAAAATCATCGTTTATTATTTCAAAAAATCGAACTAGTGTGTAATATATCCAGGGCAACATGTGGGTAACAATGTCCACCTCTTTAAACTCGGTCGGAAGCGGACAGCAGAAATAAGCGAAATCATGCCAAAAGCACAATCATCGAATTATTCATTATTATCGAATAATAATACTTTATAGTTTGCAGTATAAATTTCAAATTGCTAGTTACTATTAAGTATTTGCGACGAGATGTTACCGTCTCTGAATAAACTAGTTCTTAGTAACTTGTTTTGTTATACAAGTTTGGACGTGTCGTCGTTGCTTTAGAAAGACGCTCACGCATGCGCACTACGATTTTCGACCCGAAATTTCGTGCCGAGTAAACTCACGTGAATAACCTTGCATTTTCACTGAGTGAAAAGAACCGCTATAGGGTGAGCTCCTCACTTTTATCATTTTCACCCAAACTGAGAACCATAATAGCCCCCCAGCTTTGCAAGATAGCAAGCGGTGCAAAATAGCTAGCGACGAAAAAGATGAGAGTTGACTTGCACTACAATAACGCAATGTTGTCTTGTCGTCCACGTTGTATACGCCGTTGATATTGTCAATGAACACATTACTACTACTACGTGAATCTACGGCACTGTATTTTTATACCTGACTCTATTTGAATGTACATAAGTTTTCCCTCACAAAACTTTCTGTATCCGTCGACGACGTGGGAAATTCATAAAGAGCTGTGCGGTTTCGTGCTAGAAAAATAAAAAATTGTTTTTGTAAATGTAAATGGGATTACAACTTTTAGAGTGGGGAGCGAGGCGTTTGTTTTGTGGCGCATTCCGAACCTTCCGTGATTGCAATAATTGATGCGGTAATCGGAAAACTATCGAAATCACTTTTAACGCGGAGTGTCACACCATCGAGCGGCCATGACTGCGAGAGGTGGCTGATTTAAATGTTCCCAGTGTTGGCAGTTTTACGATAACCGTGGCGCCGCGATTCAATGATGAAGTGAAGAATACAATTTTTCGATATCAATATTAGCTTTCGAGATCTCGAATTTTTAAATAACTTTTTTTTAAGATAATATAGTAAATCTATCGAATTATACACGCACGTACGCACCCCCACACACACATGCAAACACATACACGAACGAACACACACGCACACACACGTATCTCCCAAATATTCATTCTTATAAACACTAAATTTTTTTCTTAACCCCCCCCCCGGGCTTTGCCCCCTCTGCCGCCACAAGAGGCTCTGCCTCTTGACTCTGCTGAGGAGTTTCACCTCCCCCGCCCCCCATTCATCGCACCGCAGAAATACGATCCAATAAGTATAAAAAAAATTCACTTTCGATTTGTCTCGTCGAGATACACAAGAATCCGCCCGGGAAAAAAAGTTCATGTCTGAGTGGATATTTTCATATATGTTTTAGATATTGTCATATATGTATCAGATATATTTATATCTGACATTTTACAGTATCATATATGATTAGGTCTGATCATATTCCACATCACATATGCATTTAGAAGATCGTATCGGATCAAATACAGTATCTGGCCTGACCATATATGAACTCATATCTGTTTATATCTGGCTAAGTACCAAGGCGAGTTGGTACCGTAAATTCGTATCTGAACATACATGATGTGATATGTGATCACATCCGATCAAATACGGTACCAGACTCCGCTATATAGATCTCATATGTGTTTTTATCTGGTCAGGTACCAAGGCGAGCTGGCAGCGTGAAACCATATCTGAACATATATGATGTGATATATGAGCAGGCACGTTCATATAAAATTTTATTCCATCAGATACGATACCAAACCTGGAAAATATACGAAGTCTTACACACTCATACCTTATCGTATATGCAGTTCAGTTGTTCACCCATGAAAACATCTGAATATATGAAACGATATATGAGTATATGAGACGATATCCGATCAGATATGGCACCTCACGTGACTGTATTATATGTGATCATGTAAGTTACTATAATACTATTAATTATTAACACGTCAAGTGATGACGTGTTAATAACCCCGCTCTACATATGTAAACATTTTAATATCTTCATGACTGCACTAACAAGATTTGATCTGTCTCAACAGGGTAAGATTTGCTCTGATATAGTCGGAGTCATACCTGGTCTGAAAGTTCGGATAAACTATGATTCTATCATATGGGCAGGTCTATTGTTCATAGATGTCGAGGTCTACTGGGATCCACGGTATTTTATCCTTACCCGGGGAAAAAAGTTCATATCTGAATATATCTGAATGTATCTGAATCATATCTGTAGAATCAGATATGATCAGACAAGAAAAATGGCCAGGTCTGATCATGTAATGTCATGACAGATCATGTATGCTTATATCTGAGCATGTATGATCATAACAGAGTCATTTTTATAATTTCGAGAGCAGACCCGTCCATATTGCAGCAGGTCTGACCAGATCCAATCCGTAGACAAGATCTGATCTTGTTAGACCAGATCTGATTTTTTTTGGGCCAGATCTGATCATGTCGGACAGATCTAATCTTATTAGACCAAATCTGATCTTGTCAGACAGATTTGATCCTACCGGACCAGATCTGAATATATAAGAATAAAATATCGTGGATCCCAGTAGACCTGGACATCTATGAACAATAGACCTGCCCACATGATAGAATCATAGTTTATCTGAACTATCAGAGCAGGTATGACTCCGACTATATCAGAGCAAATCTTACCCTGTTGAAACAGAGCAAACCTTATTAGAGCATTCCTGAAGATGTTAAAATGTTCACATATATAGAGCGGGTTTTACGTCATCACTCGATGTGTTAATAATTAACAAAATTATAGTAACTCACATGATCACATATAATACAGTCAGGTGAGATGCCGTATCTGATGGGATATCGTTTCATATATTTAGACGTTTTCATGTGTGAACAACTGAACTGCATATACGATAAGGTATGGGTGTATAAGACTTCGTATATTTTCCAGGTTTTGTATCGTATCTGATGGAATAGAATTTTATATGAACGTACCTGCTCATATATCACATCATATATGTTCAGATATGGTTTCGCGCTGCCAACTCGCCTTGGTACTTGACCAGATAAAAACATATATGAGATCTATATAGCAGAGTCTGGTACCGTATTTGATCGGATATGATCTTATACGAACAGATACGTTCAGATATCACATAATGTATGTTCAGATACGAATTTACTGTACCAACTCTCCTTGGTACTTAGTCAGATATAAACAGATATGAGTTCATATATGGTCAGGCCAAATACCGTATTTGATCAGATATGATCTTATATATGCATATATGATGTGGAATATGATCAGACCTAATCATATATGATACTGTAAAATTTCAGATATGAATATATCTGATACATATATGACAATATCTGAAACATATATGAACATATCCACTCAGACATGAAATTTTTATATACGGACAGACAGATCTAGTCCAATAAGATTAGATTTGCCTGACATGATCAGATCTGGCCCAATAAAATCAGATCTGGTCCAACAAGATCAGATCTTGCCTGGGGATTGGATCTCGTCAGACCTGCTGCGATATGGACGGGTCTGCTCTCAAAATTATTAAAATGGCTCTGATATGATCATACATGCTCAGATATAAGCATACATGATCTGTCATGACACTACATGAACAGATATGGCCATTTTTCTTGTCTGATCATATCTCATTCTACAGATATGATTCAGATATATTCAGATATGAACTTTTTTCCCCGGGCGTCATTAAATCGCAGCGCCACGGTTATCGTAGAATCCCCCAGTGTTCTCCGAGGCAGCCGTTTTTTTTTTCTCGGAAAAACCTGCTCTGCTAAATGACGAACAACGTCTATCTCTATATTAGCCCGAAATATCATCTATCTAGGAGAAAACTTGCCCGTAAGATTTTTACCTACCGGACGGGTGACGGATGTCCCAAATGAGAGTCTCATCAATAGAGACTTCATCCCGGTTGACTACAAAACACAAAGTGCCAGAATTCCGGAACCTATATCGGTGACCGTGCTTCTCAACATGAAGCACGGAGGATTGAAGCCTCACATTGAACAGATTGATTTAATCAAAACGGCAGGGTAGAGGATTTGTTGATGACCAGGTCCGCCCAACTCATGTGTCTGCAGCATCGTGTTCTCACAATTTCTTCCGAAGATCTCACGCCTTCGTATTGTACAGCAAAATGTACAAGCTTTCATCACTTCCTTGTTTTTCATACCTTTTCAATCCCACGACAAAATCATTCGTTAGAGCCGAATGAAAAAACGATATTAACATGTCTAAAAATAGAATTATCTTACCTCAATTTCATCACGCTCGTGGACTGAAGAACGTGCCATGACTCTTTGTGTTGGTACTATGTGCCGTAAGTCATCACACCGATCAGGAGTCACAATTAGAAAACAATACGTGTTACCATTTTATTATAAACGTTTCTTTTTTTTTGTCTGCTACATTTCAGCTAGATACCGATCACCAGAAAACACTTAGCAAAGCTGTATGTACTTATCTACAGACTGAGGTGCGTATGTACGTATGTGTTAGTGTCATTTTGTGTGTGTCTGTGTGTGTTACGTGTTTTTTTTTTTAATTTATTGAAACGCGGCATGTACACGTGTTACTCGCATCGGGACGTCGAACATACCGGCCGCTTCGAATTGAGATTTCATTTTATTTCTCGCTTTTAACGATTTCTTCTTTTTTTATGTATAATTCTTTCCTCGAACTATGGCATAAATTGCTACTTACAATGCCGACAGTTCGCGGGAGACCTGCCCGTCCAGACGTCGCCGAAATTCCGTTTTTTTCTTCTCAACATACTACAAGAATGAATGTGTCCTATAATTCGCATATGATCTTTCGTTCTCTTCCTTTCGCGTATTAATAGTACTTCCTTTATACATTGATTTGTTGAAGCAAGCAATCGCAGGGTGGGTGTATGTATATTATTGTTAGATATTTATTATTTATCTAATGTATATTTGTGTTCGGATTTTTTTCACGTTTGAGAATTTATCAATAATGCTACAAGGGGTCTTATTTCGTAGTAGCAATAATAATATTATTAATAATAATAATAGTAATAATGATGATGATAAAATAAAAATAACCACAATCATAATTACGATTACTTAGTACACATATGTGTATATCTATAGTCGGCTTTAATCGACACGACCGCATCGAAATTTTGACATTATTGGACATTTGTCAATCTGGAAACATCCGAATATCGCGCTGTGCGCACAGTCAATATGTACGAACGCGTAACGGAAATAAAACGTTCACCTTTTTTCAGCTTTTATCTCGTTTTCGGTTCTTTTTCCTTCTTTTGAATTCCCCTTGTGAATGAGGCTTCATCTCGATGCTATCCTAATGATGATGATTTGTTATTTGTTTTCTTTGTCGTTTCGTCATCGTTAATATGAGAACAAACTTATCCGTATATCTCAACATGGGCGCTTTTACGAACACGATGCATTTGACAAACGCTATACTTATATTACATTTGTCTCCGTTCGGGAGAGCTTCGTATAGGATTATTCGAGGAGATGGAATTATACACATTGTCACATCCAAGGAAAGTAAGTCCCCATGCCACTGCTCGTGTGCACTTTTACGCACGTGTACACGTGCGTACGTGAATACACTCGTTTCGCGCATTGCCTTTTTATATTAGTGTGTGTGTGTGTGTGTGTATCGTTTGCTCTTTGTTTCTCATATATCTTCGTTCGTCGGATCGTCCTGTGGCTTTCTCCATCGTTTTTCACCCGATCGTATTAACAAACGAGATTCAAGAGACAGATAACGTCGATTATACTTAGTTTCTATCAGTCGTTTATCGGTTCCCAGCGCTCTGTACTTACGAAACGCGTACACAACGTCGTTTTGTTTTCATTTTTCAAATAATTTTTACTTCAGCCGTACACGTGAAAAAGAAAAACTGCTCGGCATCGACGGTAGCAAGATTATAGAAATGTGAAAAAATCAACGCGTCTGTGTAGCATGTAAATAAATTAGTCATTGCCTAACACATTAATCGTAGTTTTTGTTTGTCTTCTTTCTGGTTATTATTTTCTGCATTTCCGTTTTTCGTCCTCATTAATCTTAGGCAAATATAAAACTTTTTTGTGATCATTCCGTTGGCCGCTTGTCTTTGTCTCTGTTGTTTCATTGTGATGCACATGCGACTGTATTCTTTCGAGGCTCTTTCTCGTATAATTTAGTACCTTTATAATTAGATATTATGTACAGCGTGACTAACCTGCGATCACTACGAACACTATTTTATTATTTTCTCTTCCGTATCTATGTTTTTTTTTCTTCTCATTCTTGTTTTCCTTGTATTTAATTTAGTTTCCGTTTTCCTTCCGTTTTTGCTCGTTTAAGTCGTCAGTGGAAACAATCGCGAGAACGCAACCTGCCAAGTGAGAGGGTAAGAAGTCGAGATACAGCGAAACACGAGACCTACATTTATTTCTATTATTATTTGTTTCTTTCAATCCTCATATATTCCCGGTAGAAATAGCACACCCGTGGCATCGTAATGCACGCTTTCGAAGATTTCCTTCCTACGATCGCTATTCTTCGTGTTTATTCAATGTTCGTCAACATTTTTGCATAAGGAATAATCATTTGTATTATGCGCACGACACCGCCCTGGAGAGTTAATTTGTTCACTCGTTGCTTTCAATCGATCACCGTCCTTCGTCGCAATTCTTTTATATTCGCAGTTTTCTTCATCAGCAGCAAGAGATTTTATTGCTCAAACATTGGTCGGCCGACACATTCATGGATGATAATTGACGAAAACAAAGCCATTGCCGTGCTCACAGATCGAGTTCACGGATTATTTCTTGACAATTGAAACCGGTCGGGAGTAATGTGTATCCCTGTGTGTACTTTTATATGTGTGCCCGTGAACCTGTGTGAGTGTGTACATACCGAACGAAAAAAACAAACGAACTTGGTTTTAGGAGAAAAAAAACCCTGTAAGCTCGTACGAGTGTATTTGCCGTTGTTGACATAGGTTTTTAGTACAGTTTGGAACAATGAAAGTGTATCGTTTTGCGAACGTTGACGGGATGACCGGCGAATCCTGCGACAACGATCAAAAGTTTTAAGAGTTCACATTCTCTTCTTTCATTTTGGATCAACTCTTTTAATCAACTTGACGGTACATTTCCACGTGTTAGTTGGGATATCAAAAGAGAGATAGGGATAGATAGAGATAGAGAGAGAGAGAGTGACAGGGGGAGAGAGAGAAGAAGGAAATGGATATTTACCGATCTCGGTCACTTGTCACTATTCATTTTTGTTTGTTTTTATGGTAATAAAAACGCCAAGCGAATAATACTGCTACAGACTGTGAACCCTGATCCCGTAATTCGATTGGTGTTTGTGCGTGTGTGTGTGTGTGCGCGCGCGCAATATACACACACACACACACATACACACACACATATTCCTTCAGCTACGTGATTGTACCGAGCATAATCTCCTTTAATGTCAAACTTCCGATCGAAAGTTTCGCTCGAACTTCAGCCCATTATGTTCATAGTTGTCGATCGGTTGCATCGTAACTCGGTCATTGTCGTCGTTGGGTTTCCTCTTCTACAATCTCTTTCGTCTTCTTTCTCAAATTCACACAAGAACAATTATGACAAGTATTCTCGGAAGGACCTGTCTTCCTTACGTACGTTTTGTTGTTCTTGTTCCCTCGGCGACAACGACGCGTTAAACACATGTATGGCAATAATCCTGAAACCTTCCGGACTTATTCTCGGGAATGAGAAAAATCGAGTGCGTGTCCAGATTACTTCTTGCCCGTTGCCTTTCTCTCTCATCTACGTTGATTGGTTTTGTCCCGTTTTTCGAAATGATTAATGCTCTGCAGTTTTTCTCCTATAGCATTAACGTTCCAGCTATACGAATATTTCACGAGTGTCGGATTCGGAATCCGAGTCCCAGACTAAGCACGAATAAAATTCTTCAGAGTTCGCCATTGACTGACAAAGATCACGCGGGGGTTATGGGTTTACTTGATTGGCCAGGGTGCCGGAAGCCAACAGTCACAGCTTGAGCTCGTTCGCGATTTTACTCGCGATATTCTTGAAGCCTATCGACGTTCCCAAGATCCGTTTGAAGCGTACACCGTTCAAAGAAAGACGTGGCAGTTTGCAAACTTCTATCTCCCATTGTACCTGACTGTCGGTCGCGGCATCGCCGTGCGAGCACAGCAATAGAAATGTCTCCCGCTGCTCGTATTGACACTTGTTCGCATCGAGAACCTGCAAGATGCACGGAAAAATAAGTTGACGGTAGTGTCTTGACTCGGGAATATACTTCATTACGGGGATTATCGAAATTCATATTAAGGCCATAGGCCACAGTAACGGGTATAAAATCATGTGCGTATTTAACAATTTTTTTTCGTACGAAAAAGTAATTATCTCATACAGTGATATCCATAAGTAAATAAATAATTAAATAAATAATAAATATTATATAAGTGATATTTTTTTTCGATGTACAAAATGGCCGACTACTAATATTTTCTTTTATCTTTTTTTAGGCACACCGCGGAGTGACATTTAGTGCATCCATAATTTTTTACCTAGAACAAAAAACAAAAATTCTCGTCAATCTACATTAGAATACCTAGAGAAGTACGTACGGAATTTAAAAAATATTGTTTTATTCAAAAGTTGTAGGTATTTGAACTTAAGAAATGAATTTTCAGTGAAAAATTTTGTTATAACTGCTCGTAAACTGCTCATAAAATGAAAAGTTTTCGATTAATCATAAATTCCATACGCACTTCTCTGCGAAATGCAATTAGGAACATAACTTTTTAATTTGAAGTAAATCGAGTGAAAATTGTTGAGTTATTTGTCACGCCAATTGGAAAAAGCCGTTTCGAAAAGTTTCCAGTAGTCGGTCATTTTGTACATCGAAAAAAAAATATATATTTTCTAACAGCTTGATATTCATACTAAATAGATGTGTAATTAATTTTATGAGTAAATCACTTTTTCATACGAAAAAAAATTGTTTAATTCGCACATGATTTTATACCCGTTACTGTGGCCTAAGGCCTTAACGAAAGAAACTTTTATTCCGAAACGAATTTTTCAGAATTTAACTTTGCCTCGCCTTTCGTATAGGCGTAGAACACATGACGAGGAGTTTTGTCAATTGCACTGAATATTAGCCACGATTCATGTATACTTGACATATGTTTCTGTAGCGAAGCTTTTAAAAAATTATGAACGGTTTCGGCAAGACTTTTCAAAACTCCGATGATTCGGACTTAATAATATTTTGCGAAAAGCTCGTTATTTCACGATTAATTATTGATCGATAATTCTAAAGACGATAGATAATTATTTGAATTCTGAACGGAATTTGTAGACGACTATTCGATCTTTGCCACGCGTAATCGAATCGTCGGAAACCATCAGGTGTCACCTGTTTTCAATTTTAAGGAATTCACACCTCTGACAAATTCACCTATAAACAACTTTAAAGAACTCAAAGATACTCAAACTTCAAGAAAATAAAAATAAAAATGAAACCAGTAACACTATTGTCATTTTTAATAATCAACAGCTGACAATTGTTTTCCAAAATTTATAGGATTTTTCCACATACTACAATTTTCAACTCTCTTGAGGGATTTTCGGACTACTTCGAACCATTGATATTCCGAGAATTTGTATGTACTTCCGTGACGTCTCCATTTTGCAATTGCCTACCTGTTTGCCGCATATTTTTTTCGAAATGCATTCGGATCTCTTACCTTTCTTATTTCGGACATTATCTCGTTGGGATCTCGACTGCTTGTCGTCCTCATGCTCCATGTAAAGCGCAAGCTACGGGGCTTTACCTGTTCGTCGTTAGTGGTCGCGCCACTGTAACAAAAAAATATCTTAAGTCTGCCCTTTGTCGACGACGAACAAAGTTACAAAACGATTAACGATTATCGTCGTCAAAAAAACGTCCTCTTTGCTCCTCTCGTTTCCTCCGAATTTACTATCCGAAACTCACAATCTGCAAGTTTGATGCGATTTTTTTCTCTCTCTTTTTATCACAACGACGACATGCTCCACGTGCATAAGATTGAAACTTTACCAAATTCTTATTTATATATATATAAAAATCGGTGTGAACGTAGTACAAAAAAAAAAGTTAATCTTCGCAGACATTCATCAACAATAAAAGAGTGACGTTTGTATGGCATGATGTGAGTGAAAATATGAATACAGTATATGTGTAATATAAATATACGCACATACATGTATATGTATTTAAATAGACCGCTCGTCCAGCAATCTCGTGATGCATTAATATTGCATTCCTCAACGATACGTGCATATGAGAGAGACACATGAATGTACATCGTAAAATGACGATAATGTTGTTATTTGTTCACGGCGTCGATCGGTAAGATCGTCCTCATTGAGCATTCATTGGGAACGAAACGAAATTGAGACCCTTATAGTGGAGGAAGGGGGTAAGGAATCTGCACTGTGGGTTCATGAATAAAAAAAAAGGCGCCGAAAGAGAATATCCGTCAAGAGTAGACCAGACATCATGCGTCAATTGCCCGTAGCGTATGTGAATGTATGTCGTTGTAAAATAAGTATTCGAAACGATTTCTCGAATAACCAAAGTGGCAATTAAAATACAAAGTCAATAGAAATAAATAACTTCGACAGCGTCGATCGAACATTGCGAGATAAAAAAAAACAACGTAAATTAAACAGAATGGTTCCGTGGTATAAATGGTATGCAGCAACGTACCTCACTACTGGGTGCTTGGGAGGTACGGAGGGATCCATGGGGCTGAAATAACAAAACAGAGGCAATTGCTAACATACACTAAACTCGATAAATTAATGAGAGTTCAGCTAGATAGACCTGTTCCTCCTATTCTTTTATCTGTTTTTCTTCGTTTTTACTTAACGGTGTTGATACCCATTGCATATCTATACGTGCGTTTTGCTCTCCTCTCTTCCGTCGAAGCGTATCAGAACTTTGCTCGTCGTTACGATGCCCTTTGTACGCATTATTATCGCATTATATATAAATATATTGACGCGATGTGAAAAAAAAAACGATTAGTTGATCGGATATGTTACACATAGTCTTGTTCTCATCTTTCAAACATCATTTTTGTTATTCGTGTTTCTTTTTAACGCTCACCAGATGTGCAAGGGCACCAAAAGCAAATAAGTAACAAATGTATAATGCTCACTGTATAAATTGCGGTAGCCTGTGTGTATGCGCGTGTCTGTATGTGCGCGGGCGTGTCTTTGTTATATTCTTTGTAGTTACGTAGACACGATCTCGGCGACGATTAACTTGTGCATATATATACATTTATGTGTGTGTGTGTGTGTGTGTGTGTGTGTGTGTGTGTGTGTGTGTGTGTGTGTGTGTGTGTGTGTGTGTGTGCGTGCGCGCGCGGTGTGTTCGCGCGTGTGTATGAACTAAAATAGTAAAAACGAGCCTGTTATAAAAATAAAGCTATCATAGTTTAGAACATCGCCATTGCAAAACAAATAGTTACATGCATTACAGTCACGAAATAGCGTTTGGTGTTTACAGATACGTATGTATGAAAAAATGTTTGCGTTTCTCTTTATCGCTCGAATACAATTGAAAACGGTCGCGGCAATATTTCTTTTTTCGCTCTTGCTTTCACTTTCTCTCTCTCTCTCTCCCTCTCTCTCTCTCTCTCTCTCTCTCTCTCTCTCTCTCTCTTTCTTACTCTCTCTCTCTTGCTCTCAACATATGTGTAGGTTTCCGGAAATAAAATCGGTACAACATGTACAAGACAGTTTTAAAATATTTATTAATATGAAATTATTACTATTATTGCTCCTTAAGATTATTAAATAATAATTCTATCCTGCAAATTTGTGTTGTCTGTTTGTTGCCCTCCACGTGATACCGCAATATTAGTATTTTTCTCTAGAGTTTGCATCCGAATTCATTCGAAAGAACAGCAATACATACAATTTTGCATGTACATTTTTATACATACACATGTATATATATATATATATACACGTGTATTTATGTTTGTAAATCAATTGTGAAAATGACAAGGTACATGATTTTCAAGATGAAATTTCTGAAGGCACGCACACAGTTAAAGAGCAGAACAAAGCAACAACTCGTATGCAGGTATATTAATATTCATATTTATATAGCATTAATATAAATGTTTTCTATTCATTATTTCTATATATAATATATATTGTTCTAAATTATTTAATATCTCTTTCTCTCCCATATCTCTCACTGTTCACGCACATCGATCTACCGGATAGCCTTGGGCATTTTCGTCTTTTTTCATCTTCATTTCTATTATCGGTTTACAAATGTTCGTTTCTACAATCATTCATGCACTTTTGTTACAGTAAACATGACCAGCGTCCGATGATTCATGCTACCGGTTTTTATTGTTAAAACAAGAAATAAACGTTGAGAAACAATGAAAACATTGATTTCTTGCCTTCTTTGCATTCGGATAATAAAAAAAAAAAGATAAAAAGAAGAAACTAAAAATTAAAAATGAAAAAATCGATGAGTGTCGAAACGGAGAAACATTTAGCGAAGGTGTGACAAGCTTCTAGTTAAACGAAGCGTATTTACTAATCTCAATAATGAACTGTCCGTTTGGTCGAGCATAACAAGTGACATACGTTGTTATCATTATTTCAAGAAAAATGTTCACGGTAAGCGCTTTTTCATTCGTATTCGAGCCGTCGATTATTCCCATTCTCTCACTTTGCTTCCTTCTTCGTCGTTCTCGCGTCTTATCTCATTCCTCTACTTTATAAACATAGATACGGAAACGATGTACATTGAGATTTATTCGCCATCTCATTATCAATTTCCCCAATTCGTCGATGATATTTATAAATCTTTGTTATTTTTTTTTTTTCGTCTTCTTTATTCCTTTGTTCATCCACATTGACAAATATCGTGTGAAAAAAATGAGAGTACGATAGAAAAGGAATAAAAATTCAGCCATTAAGCACATTATACACGCGAGAGTTGCTGGAAAGTTTTTCTACGATTTGATATGCTGTGAATATCAGTCGTTGAGATTATGTCGTTTTCTTTCGGCATCGTACTCTCTGTCTCTTTCTGTCTCTCCCTTTCTCTTTCACTCTCTCGCTCTTCTCTATCTCAAAGCCGATCGAGAGGGCCGCTCGTAAAAGAGGGAACGTAAGAGGAAGGTGGGAGTAGGGGCGAGGGCAGAAAAAGAGAGCAGTTGTGAAAATCGTAATGAAACAGCGAAACTCTATGTAATCTTCGAACTCTCAAGTTTCCCTAAATGTTTAAGACCTATACCCAAACTCTTAGCGGATATTAGAATAGAAAATAATAAATTTAAAAAAAAAAACACTGTTCAAGCGCAATCGAGAAGGAGAAGTTGATTGGACATCTTGATTGGCTGTTCGCATGTTTTTTTTTTTTCAATGGAAATATACTCTGTCATAACAATTAATCTCGTCCTCTCGCGGATAATTTTTCGTATGAAAAACATTGAAGGAAAAAAATGGCCTCAACGCAAACAAAAGTATTACAGGTATGTTTTTATTTGTGCGTGCGTGTGTGTGTGTATAAGGGAGAGGCTCATGTGAAATTCATCGAAATAGCCGCAATATTACAAGCTTTTTCATAACAATAATTGAGGCTTGGATCGCAAATTTAAATCGATGTCGGCGAATTTTAATATTGTCGAGAGATTTTGTAGTCCTTTGGAAAAAAACCGTAGAAAACTGCACAAAACTGAATCAACAATTATCTCTCAATATTAAATTGAGACAACGAAACAAGAAAAGTGCTCGCCGAGATCGCAAAAATTCATTCGAAGTCACTTGACGTTTCAAAAGTGACACAAAAAAATTAAGATAGCCAATTATACACAATCGAGTAGATCACAGTCGAATGAAAGGGGAAGAAACGGAATATATGAATTTCGAGATATTGGAGTAGATAACAAAGAAATTCGACGAGAAAAACGAACTTTGAACATTTTTTACACACGCATGCGGATTGTGGTAAACGCAAGATTGACGATGCTATTTGTTGGTTAATCGGATATGAGATTATGATTACGTCACGAATGTTAAGGCTCAACTTGTAACCTTCTTTCTGTTGCTTACGCTTCGGGCTAATGCATATCATTCAACGACCAGTCGAGTGCACGTTTTTCTTCAGTTAAATCCTAAACGATTGTGAGGAAGAAAAAAAATAATTAAAAAAAAAACGATATTCTCATTATAAATGTTTGTCTAGCGCGTATGTAGAATTTTTTCATTTTAAATTTGTTTTTTTTTCTTCTATTTTTGTAAGGATCTGTTTAATATGCAGCCACTTTGGCAAGATTGCCGTTGCTTGAGATATCCAGTTTGTCGATTGCTCGCATTTCGTCTCGGGGGTAAACAAGGCGATGCTTCACCTTTCACTTAGAAAACCTGTCAATGCACGGATTAACATGTTTTATTCAACTGTTTCGTCAAGTGTTATTAGTTTTTATTTTTCGCACTTAAAGGTTTCGTTAATTTTGAAATATCTTCAAACTCGTTATTGATCGACATTGATTCGTATATTTTATCCACTGGACAAATATACGTGTCCATGTATATGTATAACAAGTTACAGCGATTGGAAGAGGTGAAAATCCTACCAATTGTCACGAATGGCCGCGAAAAGAAACATTAGTCTTCACGAGAATATATCTATTTTCTATGTCGGCAAAGTCTATTTTTGCAGATCAAGATTTTTCGACAAACCCGAGTCCGTTCTACAAGAAAACAAGGGGAAAAAAGAGACTTTCAAATATAATTATGATACAAAATAAAGATATTTGCCTAAATTCGTCACAATTTCCTACGTTCGGTTGCTAAAAGCGAAAATGAAAACAAAACCGTATCTAGCCTGATCCACGAGCTGCCACCAGCGAACCGCGATTTTTCTCAAGCTTTCGAGGCTACAATGTTTTTTTTTTTATAAGACTTATTGGCGAGATGATTCAAGGAGAGAAAACGTAACGAAAAAGTCGACAAAATGTGGCGAGGAACGATGAGGAACTCTTTTAAACGATCAAGCTGGATTGCCAGAGGAGAAAAAGGATTCCATATCCAACGGCATCGAGTGTACATAGTCTGGACATTCTACCGAGAAAACATTTATTCAACCGCTCGACGTGAAGAGGAAATACAAAAATAATGTCAATTCGGGAAATTGATCATACTGGGATGATTTTCTCGTTTTTTCCCCTCTGCCTCTCACACTCTCCCTAGACCCCCTTTTTTCTTGCTGTTCGTGTAAAATTGCATGGTGCCGTGTCGAAGCGGAAATATTCGGGAATAGACGTATATCACGACATGGAATTCGGTGATTGCGGTAGAAGGAGGAAAGGCACGGAACTTAGTGTGCTATTATCTAATGGTGCGTAAGGCGACCCTCCTGTACATTTTTATCAGGAAGACACTAACTTTATTATATTTAATAGGTATGTACATACACGCATATATATGAATATATATATATATATATATATATATATATATATATACATACGGATATATCGACTAAACCGGATACATACCAGGTATAACTCGGTATGTCGTATGTATCATGTATATTACATATATATTCCTCGTAACTTTCATGATCAACATCCAAAAGTTATTGAAAAACAAAAGGAGAAAAAAAACAATAGAAAAAGAAGTCTCTACTCTCAACCACTCGTACCACAGAATAACGGAGCCAAAATCATCAATTTTTTTCATTCTCACTCTCTGTCTGTCTCCCTCTCTTTCTATACATCACACTATCCTTTGAGCATCGGGGCTTTAACAGACATGGTATATGCAGTATTTCTCGAAGATTGTTTTTTTTTGTTTTTTTTTTGTTTTTTTTTTCGTAACCCTAATCTCGATTCCAGTTTATACTAATATTACTATTATTATTCATAATATTATTATTAAGTGTTTCTAGATGAGTTTCGAAGGTCGTGGATGTAACGGAGGGTTTTGGGGTATAAGGGAGCAGGGGAATGAGTAAGGACGGGGCTGTCTTAGCTGCGTTAATGCTCCACACATAGCCAGCGCGCTTCGTGTTTTGTTGTTTACCGCGACTCGCGTCTCTATGGCCTTGGCCATATCGTGGAACTTGAGACGAAGCCAATCTACTTGGTTCAAGTCCTGCAGCATAGAGTAAATACACCGATTTAATTGTTTGCTCAAAACGAGTCAAATTGATTGAGATGTGAAAATAAACAAGAAACAAAAAAAAAACAAAAAAAACAGAACGAACTGAGAAAATACAAAAAAAAACAAATTCAGAAGATATGTATAACGAAAAAAACCAAGAAAAATTAAGAGATAAAACAAACAAAAAGGAACGAGTAAATAAATGAGACAACGAGAAAAAGACTTTATCGATGCACCAATGGTTATGCTGTAAAGGTGGACTGACCGACGGACTCGCGGTTCTCGAGAAATATTTTTTCCAGAGAATGAACGCAAAGAGGTTGGAATTTTCGGCTTTTTTTCTTTTTGCTTTTAATTGATGAGAGTACAGTGACCATTTCGTGAAAGACAAAAAAACGGGCGCGCTAGCTTTGCTTTTTCCCCTGCGGGAATGGGGTAAGGGAGGGGAACGGCCCGACGCTGACGACTCCCGTTATTCTGTGGCTTGTGTGACTATATATGTGTGTGTGTATATATATACATACATACATACATGTATATATGCGTGTGTACATATATATATATATTTATATATACATACACTTACATACACACACACACACATACATATTTATATATATATATATATATATGCAGTCGCCACAATTGTTCACATTATGATGCTGTGAGAACTTGCAGACTTTTTTTTTTAACACGTATGGCATTTACACGTTTTTTTTCCTCTTTCAATTCTTCCGCAGTATATGCAACAAATAGACTGGATCCCATAAGAATCACAAATTTCAAGATATATATACGCCTCGGTGTATTAACATATATTTTTTTTTAAAGAAAAAGATGCACAATGAGTATGCGAGGTAGACTGAGCTTTTTTTGTTTCATTTTTACCCACTCACACTTTGTTCTCTCCCTCTCTCTGTTTTTCTCCCAAAGTGAACATACAAGTAAAGTGTGTAACAGCCTGTGTCCAAAAAATGTAGTCTCTACAACCTTACACCATTCCGGAGAAGGACATTCCGAGACTCCTACAGAAATTTGCGATCCCTCGAGCAAAAGCGCAAAATCATTATTACCATCGACCAACGAAAAAGAAAAAAAAAGGAGAATTTGTACTGCCTTTGGAAATGCTTGCAATGCTAGTTCACGTTAAATGTATATCTACGTTTGCCCTAAGGGTCAATGTTTTGGGTTTTCTTTAGTTTTCGAGCAGCATTTGCGAGAAGGGTGCCACGAGGCGCTCGAAGGATTTGGGCTTGAGGGTCTCGGTGGCCGAAAACTAGAGATAGCAACTTCTTTCGAGATCGATATTTTTCGAAATCATTCGCAACGGAAAGTCTGCATTTTCGTATTTCTTATTTTGTTCAAATTCTTGAGCCGAATAGTACCAGAGATGGAAATTTCGATAAGCAATGATCGAGTATCGAAGGCTGCTCTCCTTGGAAACACGAATTGTTGACAATAATTTTTTTTTTTCATTTTTACCAAATTAATATTACCATTACAAAAATCAACGATTTTTTTACAGGAAATGAGAAAAGTTCGAGTGAATGAAGGTTGAAAAGAAATGAAAAGATTGCCGATATACTTTGTGAAACAGTATCGAAGTAAAACATGTTATGTAAATAATTAAAACATAGGAAAAATAGAATGGGTGTACAGATAACACCGTATTAATTCTGCGAGCAATTTTTCGAGACCGAACATATCGAAGCTTTTGGAGAAAAAAAGGCTTCCATAAGAGGTCTAAAGATGCAACGATTTATTTTTTCGAAAATGCCATCCACGTATTTGCACTCAGAATTTGTTTAATTCTTTGTCCTTCTCATTTTTTTTCTTCAATTTCAAAAATTGAAAATGTTTGCTTCTAGGCTTGTTCGCGGCAATGATTCCCCAAATATTTCACCATCTCGAGGATCTTCCGTAGAGACTAGTAATTTTTTCGCTTTCCATTGGCACGATTGTCGCGGGTGCCCCGTGAATTGTATGTGAAAAAAAAAGTAAACAAATGAGCCACCATTGTGTTTACGTGTAAGAGAAAGAAGGAGAAAATTAACTCCTCCAAGCAGGTATACTTAAGGGACAAAACAGAGAAAGATAAACAAATATAGACGTGCGCGATAACGTTTTTTTTAAGAAGTTCAGAATTGAGAAAAAAGGTAGATCTATAACATTGAAAAAATTTCATGACAGAAGCTACATAGATATATAAAAATATATATAAACATAAACATATATGTATATGTATATGTGTATATATATATATATACATATCGTATACGGCTTTCACTGATAATGGTCGCTGTTAGCTCATCGGATTTATAGCGAATTAACGCGAAACTGTGTACGTAAAACAAACGCGTTGTCTTAATTTAGATGTATCATATGTGAAAAAAAAACTTTTCAAAGGAAAGTATCAAATAATCAGTACAAGACCTTCCAGAATTACATAGTCATTGTGCATCCTTAAAAAGACATAAATAACGTAATGGCATGCATACACAACGTACAGATACGAACAGACAAATGTATATATATATATTAGGATGACGGTGCGAATATCACCGTGGATTAGTGCATATTAAGGAGAAGGGTAGAGAAAAGAAAAAGAAAAATGAGACTAAAATTTTACGAAAATACATGCTTCGCGGGATTTTGAATCACAGACATGCACCGAAATAAAGCTGCCCTCTCTTCAAGCTCCCGTCACGTACACTGGACTTATACAGAGGACGTGGCACTTCGCGGGGCTCCGGTAAAAAAATATATATATTTTTTCTCTTCAACGATTTTTTTTTACTTTACTTTACTGAAAATGTTTCAATCTCTTGAATACAATTTGAAGGTAATTTGCGGATTGAATGTTTGTGGAAGAATTATAACTGTGAAAGAATTGAAAACATGATAAAAAACAAGAGCAATTCGAGTTTGTGGAAATAGTACAGTAGTATTGATTTTATTTGAATATTGCGACGCCGCACCAGACAATTGATTTTCCGGTTTCCGCGTGTTAGTTGAGGCTAATGTTTCGGAATCGCAAAATCGTAACTTACTGTTGTTTTATCTGCTTTTTTAAACCTTCCTTTTAAGAGTAATTCTTTAGATAAGTGAATTTTCCAAAAAATAGGCCTAACATTTTTTTTTTATCTATTTTCTCATTTATCAGGTTATCAATGATCGATGATGATTTTCCATCGGGGAAAGCTGAAATCCACCCCCTCCCCCCCCCATAAAAAGTTATGGGGTTTTGAAGTTCGCGGAAACACGTTATAAAATAGGGAATTTTTGAACATTTCGACGCCTATATTAGGTTTGTTTGGGTGTTTGAAAAATTCGAAATTGTCTTTAACGATTTTTTGCTCACAACAAATGCCAGCTTCCCGCCACTGAATATCATCATTTATGACCCAATGAGAAAATGGCAAAACAATAATTTTAGGTTCATTTTCGGAAAAGTCACTTGTTTAAAGAATTATCGAAAAACGTTCCGCAGCAAATATATACATAAATGTATCTGAAGATATAGTTATATTTTTAGTCAAATATTCAGTAAAGTATTGATTTATGAAATATATTCATAAGCGAATATCCAATAAATTATAAATAGATGCACGAACTTTGAGGCAACAAATAATAAGACAAATTTCGATACATTGCTCAATAACACGAATATTGAATTTATTCATTCATTCAAATATATTAACTTTGAAAGTTTCCCAACGGAAAATCGAACATTCAATCGCAAAGTATAAAAATATATACTCCGTATGGATAAATCGTACAAGCACGTGGATTGCCCTGCTAGTGTGAAAGGAGAAGATGTTGATAGATTGAAGTACTGAGAACCGGATATGGAGTTGTTGGAGCGCAAGCCCAAGTGCTTTTCGAGTTTCCAAAATTGTGCCACGACCTCGATCCACATGAATGAGGAGCAATTCACATCGATGTTTTTTTTCTCCAAAAAAAATGAAGGCACTAATTTGAAGAAACTTTAAAACAACACAATCGGGAGACGGGGATTTACAGTGGACAAACCATCATGGCGTATTCTATTACGTTGAAGTTTAGTAAGCATGCCAAGAGGTGTAAAGATTACCGCACATATTAATTAATAATAATGACCACGAATACTTTGTTTATTGTGTTATTCTTTGTTTTTCTAGTTTTAATCGTTAATTAAGTCTGCGAAACTCACCGTTTGGAGAACCTCGAGGACAGTTTGGAGAAAAAGGATGGCCTTGCTAGCGGGCTTATCGCGTTCGTGTCCTGCGTATGTGTGTGACCCTGTAATTTTGAACACGGTTCAGTTCAACCAGACACAATTGCTTTTCCGCTAATCGCGGATACGGGAGAATAAGAGGAGAACGGTGTTAAACGTTTCATAGAACCAAATGCAACAAAGTTTCACTACCGAAACAGCAAAAATCTTGGAGATCAATGAATCCGAGAGAAACATAAGCGAGGTTCTCTCATTTGCCAACGGTACCGTTCGAGACTACAGACACGATGAGTGTGGCAAAGTTCTCCTGTTATGCTCGCTTCGTGTTAATTGAAATTTGGAAGGCGGAAACATCTACAAACCTGAGCATGGTTGCGCTGTGCTCTGTTTTGGCCAGAGTGGAACGTACTGCGGCTTTGAACATTCCTGGGAAATGCGGTTGTCGTCGGCGTTGCCAATCTGTTGCTTGGTGGCACGCCCAAGCTGACGCAAAGTAAAAAACAAGACGTTTAACATTTATCAACTTCATACATCACACGCATTCACGTTTGAGCGATAAATATATTTACAAAAAGCTTTGCATTAGAGAGAAAAAAAAAGATGATTAATTGTAGGAAGGGGAAAAAAAAAGAAAAAATTGCTCTTAGATTCATGTCGATCGATATTTGTTTCACCGACAGATCAAATACTTCAAATTTATGACGCTTAAGGCAGTAGTGTGGTCTAGAAATTTGACAAAATCGATTTTTTTCTTCATTTTATTATTCCTTAGACCTTTCTTAATATGCTCGTGAAAACCGTTTATTGATATTTCAAAAATTAGCAGAGTAATAGAAATTATGAGCAAGCCGCGCGCAAACCTCATCTAACGGTATCAAAACTTTGAACGCGTTTATCTCAGAGCTAGTTTTTCAAATCGACGCCCACGATATCTCGATAACTAATTGACCGATCGAGCTCAAATTTTGCACCTACCTTCGGTAGCCTCTTTCTGAGGACTGGTAGCAGAATTGAGTCGAACAATAATTTTGCCCACATTTTATAACTCGTCGAATACCCGAAAATGTATGAAATATCGTTCATCAAAGTTTAACAGACCGCCATTTTGTAACCATTTTTTTAACTACTATAATATAATACATATATATTTAAATATAATATATAAAATATAAAATAATATATATATATATATTTGTTTTTTCAGATGCATACATCAGAGTGGGCGCCGATTGAGGCGGTTTTCGGCGGACCATGTTGTAAACAAATATAAAACTACATGAAAATATTTAAAATAATTTTTTTTAATGTAGGTATATTCTACTGTATTTGATTTTAATGTAGATATATATAGATAATTCTCAAAGGAACAATAGATACATATGTAAAATTTCATCAAGACAACTTCAACGGTTTAAAAGTTATTCCAACCCAAAAATTACGTCAAAAATCTCGCTCTAGACCAGACTACTGCCTCAACCGAAGGCATTTAAATTACGCGTGTACCGAAGGTTTCACGTGAATCGACCGGAAGCGTTCGATTCTGCCATTTCTTCAATTTATTACTTTTTTTTAAGCGGGAGCACCCGAGATAGATTAGTCCTGTGAGGTGTGACTTCAGGGGATTGCAAACTTTAGAATACTACAAAATTGAACCTTTTTTTCCTTCAGAGTCAGTTTAGGTCATTTAGGAGTCATTTAGGTTTTTCCTCAAGGTCATTTAGAGTAATTAAATACGCATTCTTTGATTGCTTTTTTAGGTCTTAGTCATGGAGTGCCCAACCTTTTTTTGCCCGCAATCTATTGCAAGAATGTAAATTGTAATCTGCAAAATACCAATGGCTCTAAGGGGCCGGGTTGAAATTCCAAACATTGAATACTCCGACGGTTTAAGATTCCTAATTTTAATATTCCGAAATTACAAGTTTCGTAAAGATCGTGCCACCGAACGTCTACACAGTTGACTGTGAATGATGTAGAACGTATAACATTGTCTAGACAAATTTTAAAATTGACGTAAAATCTCTGCTTGATAAATAAAAAAAATCTGTGAAAAATTCGTCGATTTATAGAAAACTTTGAAACTTTGAAAACTTTCATAGCCGAATTATTTTGACGGTGTTCAGATTTTCGGAGTTGTGGTCTTTCGTGTCAAATTCTTTCGGAGCTTCAATCTTTCGGGGTAGCATTCTTTTGGAGTTTTGAGTGTTCTGATCATTCAAAGTTCGGAATTTCAACCCGGCCCCGGCACTAAACAAAAAGATTAAGCTCGTCCATCAATCACTGCTATTTCTAAAAACACGAAAATCCGGTAGAGAAATCATCTTTCTAGTAACATCTTGTGTTTATTCGATGTGATGTAAGATTCTTCCTAAAATTCTTGTTTTTTTTTCTAATTCACAATATTTTCTACGGAATTGTCAAGTATGAGATATAACTGGAAATTATTTTTGTTCCGCTGCCTGGGTAGAAAATGGCGTTTGTAAAAACACGGTTTTATGTGATTGAGTCTTTATTTTCGCCATTGTGCAATGAGTTCAGTAAAAATAATTTTTTATTTTCCAGATTTGGACAAAATATGTTTGCAATACAAGGATGAAAATGAAACACCCTTATGAGTAGGAAAAAAGTTATAAAAATGAGTTAATTTCTGATATTTCAAAGTTTGCGATCCTCTTAAGAAAACCTATTGGAATACGAAAAGAAATTTAAAAAATGGGGATGCCCTTCAAGGATTGTGAATCAACTGACGAACGTATCGGGATTAAATTTGGTCATATGTTCATAATTGTTTCAAAATATCTGTAACAAAAGTTGCTTGAAAATATTGGAAAAAAAGCTCAAGCGCGATTTTTTTTTCTTAAAAATTGAATAAACCTCGTTGATAAAAAAAAATTATCAAATTGAATCGCATATTTCGAACGTTCGGTGTAATCGGATCAATGAAGAGAGTTGTGAGAAAAAAAAATTATGCATAATCGCCATTTCGTATCATTAAAAATATGTATGGTTATTGTAAGTGTAGTTCAATCCATGCGAAAAAGTGTGACCAGTTTTCGAAGTGATTCGTTTGCTAGTTTATCCAAAATAATTAACGTGAAGTGTCGGTTTGTCGAAAGTCAACACTCCTACAATATTATAAGGAAAATTGAGCCTCGCAAAGAATCTGCAAACGTCAAAAATCCTTCCGGCTAAATTGAAAATTCATTTTCAAACTGGTATTTGATTTTTAGATTCTTCGATTTCATTTTGTACATTTGTTATTCGTCGATAATTCATAAATTAATAAATCATCGTAACAATTCTTCGTTTTCTTTATTTTTGAATAGCTCAATTTTCCGCGCTCACGTGAGTAATCAGATTTTGGTGAATAATTCGAAATTTAGTTGTTGTAAAACTCTTATTTTCTTATTTTTGAAGGATTTAAGCGTAAAAAAAAGATCTACGAGTGTTACGGCGCTACCAAAAGCCATTGGGCATGCCATGATGTATGTGTCGCTTTTTTATGAATTGATGACAAAGCTTGACCTGCCATGATAAAAAAAAATATGAAAGTGGAAAAAAACGCAACAAATTTATCGAGAACGGCCTGACGAATGAACAAGTGTATTTTTGTAAAGCTCAGGGGAGTCGGCGAGAATAATTTTAACGATGGGCACAGAAAGAATGAATCAGCAAAAAGAAAGGATGAGCTCGAAAGAATACCATGCAAACCAGTAAGGGGGCATTCTACGTTGATAACCAAATACAATCCTATAATAATAAACTACCGAAGACTACGCCTCGTTATGCGAAAAAAGCATTTTTTGTCTATTTTTTTAATATAATTCTTATCACATCATTAATCAAGGAGCCTATTGTAACTATATTGACAAGTGTCTAATAGATATCATGAACGATTTTTTTTAACGTGTTGAGCAAAAATAATTTTTGGCAATAAATTTAGTGACGAACGCGAGATGGACGGCCGTATGTTTGAAGCATTACGTTTGTGTTTTATGATGTACAAAACGTCAAGTTCACGATAATAATCGTTCACGATACGAAAAAAAAGAGCAACAAATTCATTCAGAAATGCGGACGGGCATTTCAATGAAATAATTTATAAGAAATAATGAAACAATGATTCAATCACAGCGATGAGAGGTATACACCCATCTCTACTGTGTATTCCGGATAGTCGTAAATTGTACAGATGTTAAGGATGTACTGATAGTGGAGTCACGTTTGAATTCTAGTAAATCTTTCTGCAACTGTTTTACAACTTTTCGAAACTTTCATTAAGGGAAGGTTACCGTTCATGACGATGGGAAATTCGATTTTTTTTACATAACTTCTATCCTTCAAGTGTTTAGAACTTGGGGCTTGTTTGTTTGGGTTTTTAAAAACAAACATTGGATACGATTTTTTATAACGTTAAACTTTAAATGCGATTTTCTGGAAACAGAATTTTCAGCGCGCGGGACGCTCTACAGCTTCAACGGATGAATCGATTCACGTAAATCTCTGCGCGATTGAAACGACATTCAAGTTGAGGGGCCATCAGAAAGCGATTTTTATCAAAAATCGATTTAGAAATATTTTTTTGTCCATTGAAGCAAAAAAAAACGAGCAAAAAAACGGGCAAAAAATTGGGTTTTTTTTAAACGGCTGCAATTTTGTTATCCACGGGTTTTCAGAGAACAAAAAACGACAAAGCTCCCAAAATGTAGTCTAGTTGGATCAATTTTAACCCGTTTTATTTTAAATTCGATGGGAGCTTGAGTCGCCATTTTAGATTTTTTTAGAAATCACATTGGAGTTTAATCTCGATTGATAGAATAATAAAATACATTGAAACATATTTCCAAAAGTATTTATTTTATATCGAAGCGTAATTTGCGAAGTTAATGCATTTTTCATGCCTCTCGACGGTAACCTCCCGTTAATTGTCATCGAAATAGAATTCTGCTAAATTATCCGTGAAGATAATCTAAAGTGATGATCCATATAATATGAAATTCGTTTAGTTCTCGGTCTCCTTGTCGACAATTTATTCCCGTATCGATTCCCTTGCTAGATTCCTAGTATTAATAGGCACGTTGACATTTCCCATGTCTCATTGGCCTGGGAACTAGATTTTAAATGGATTCACTAGACAAAAAGAATTGCAATAAACTAGACCTTCTGGATGTAAATTTGTGCCATTTCTATAGCACTTTTTTCTATGTAAACTGTGCGTGTAAATTACAGAAAGATTTCACGATAACACTCGTTCTATGCCATTTTTGATGACACTATACAGTCAGCAAATTCCGCAGGACTATTTATACGTGTTTTTTTAGTAAAGAAAAGTACAATCCGATGAGAATTTCGAGGACGCCGTAGTAGAATTTAAAAAACCGAAAAAAATCAACCATATGACAAATGTTCCACAGCTTGATTTTTCATGATTTAAAGGCTACTTTTACGATACTGGTTATTCATCGACCAGCAACCTTGTCAATGAGGAATCTTTCTACCAAAAAAAATACTTAAAATTCGCCCCGTTTGACTACTTTGCAATAAATTTAAAAAATGTTTCAAGATCAGTCCTCGAAAAAAAAACCCGATAAAAATCGTATGAGTTTCGAAAAATTAACGGAATCCTCGTGTACGACTGAAAATATTTATATATGGAAATTAAAATCCAATTTTAGTTATTTATCGATAAATCTTTGGCGATGTGATAATCATCAATGAAAACGAATATCCTTGACACCTTCAAAACAGTTGATTTCCTTCGGAATTTGCCATACCACACAGTACCGGAATTTCTATCGAAAACTCTTCGTTGGGTGAGCACCACGTGGAGCATCTCTTAGCATCGACAATACGACTATTCGATTGTGTAGGAAGGAGAAAAAAGAACGGAACCCTTCGCGAACCCATTGCGAGGGTTCCATGGTGCGGAGTTGGCGGGTAGCGGGAGGACGGGGGGGGGGGGCTCAGCAAAGACCCGAAAGTAGTGATACCCCAGGCGAGTTAATGGCAGATTTTTAATTGAGTAGAATTCTGAGACTTTCAACGCGAAACGATTTCGAGCCTTATTATACGGACAAAAGATAAGAAAAACAAAATGGCACTTTTGTTTGGCTATGTAAAAGTAGAAGGAAGTAAATTAACGGCAATTTGAAAGAAGTAAGAGACACGAATAAAGGAAATTTGAAAGAACGTTGTATTCGTCGAGGATATAACGGGGAGCCTGTACCTCTGTCTAAGAGGATCAGCTGTTGCGAGTAGGGAGTTGTGAACGTTGCGTGGTTGAGTGTCCAGTAGCGAGTGGTCGCTGGAAGGTACGCCACTTGAGGAGCGGTGACCTGCACTGATGCTCGCAGACTTGGTATGACCCCGTGTCGGCCTAGTGCCCTCGCCCAAGCTGCGCACAAAATTCGTCAAAAAAATGGAAAAAAATGTCCCGATCCTACACTTTTCGTTTATTATACAACTGTCCCGTTTTCTTTTCCTCGCAGTTCGCGGCATTTGTATGAACCTTTACGAATCTACGGTTTCATGTGACGAGGGGAATCTCGACTTGCGACGGGACCATCGAAGAGCCGAAAAAAAGGCCTAGCCCAAAAATCGACGATTTTGTCGCATACAACGGTTAATTTTTCTCGCGTCAATGAAAAATTGTCTCAGCGCGAATTTAATCCAATATGGATGCTTCTTTTCAGCTCGTTATCACGGGTCCTTAATCTTAGCACGGAAAGAAAACGACGACGAAAGTCTCGCGAGGCAATAACGATATTTGGATATTAAGGGGTTAGGCCACTCTAGAGGCCGAAAAAATAGGCTTTTTGCGGATTTTATTTTCAGAAAAACTACAAAATAAATCGAGATCGCAAAAAAGGGTGTTTATCATACATATCAGTGACTGTATACAATAATTTTTTTGAAGCGATTAATTTTAAAGTGTCGGCTGTGCAGCGTTTATCTCAAAACTGCATTTTTTAAGTTGGCCGGAAACATAACTCAGACAATTTTGAACCGATTCACTTGAAATGTTGAATATAACTTGAAAAATACATTGTCTATGGAAGTACTAAGGTTTTTTTTATATTTCATAGTTCATTTGTTATTAACAATTATCTGACGAAATTTTTCACTTTCCAAAAATTTGCCAAAAAAATCGTCACATAATTGTTTAATGCAGTTTTGAGATAAACGCTGCACAGCCGCTATATTGAAATCAATCACTTCAAAAAAATTATTGTATACAGTCACTGATATGTATGATAAGCACCCTTTTTTGTAAACTCGATTTATTTTGTAGTTTTTCTGAAAAACGAAAATCCCCAAAATGCCTATTTTTTCGGCCTCTAGAGTGGCCTAAGACCTCAACTTCGAGTTCGGGGTTAGTTTCTTCGTCACGATTTTAGCGTTCGATTACTAAAACGTTGCAAGTCCCGATACTTTCGTTTAAAAAGAAGAAACTTCGCGTCTGAACCGTGGAATGTTACACGTCAATGAGCTTGATGGCGATGTATGATGACTCGAATGAGAAAGAGTGAGATAGATAGAAATAGACGGATGATCCTGGACGCATGAGTGCTCGAATAAAACAGAGTAAGTTGTATATATTGCTGAAACTTGTGGTTACTTTTGTTGTGATTACGACAAGCAGCTGTACACGTTTATTTTTTTCATCGATTGCGTGTGTGTGTGTGTGTCTATACGGATATATATATATATTTGAAAATATATACAGAGCATGTTAGGGAAGAATTGCCAAGTCTTGGATGTTTAAAAATATTTCAACTAGAATAACTGCGTTTGTCTTCGTATAATTTGCAAATTCGGTAAACACGATCAAGTTATCGAAATTAGACCAACGATACCCCATTTGAAAATACGGACGGCCTTAAAAATTTTGATTTCCCAAAAAACAGATTTCTCGAAATTTATTTTCGTCAGAAAAGGGGGTACTTCGTGTTTTTCCAACAGAATATTCTCGCATCGGAGTTCGAAGCATTTGCGGCTCTTGGAGGCCACTTATCAATGGAATTTAGTGAATTTGAATCTCGTACGAATGATTATCATTGCTGTCGATCGATGTGTCAACTCCATTAGAAACCTAGGCCGAAATTTGCGTTCGAGAAAAATTGGAGCGGACAAACAGAGGGAATGTAGTATCCGAGACCCAACTGATCTTCCCTAATCGTTCCTGCAGACATGATGTGGATGATTCGATATTGAGAAAACGCTTATAGGTAATTTCAACTCAGCCAACATTAACCACTGATTATCCTCGTTCCGATCCATAATTTCCGATTATTCGACGTGACTTTTCCACTTAAATCGAAATTTTTAGGTATTTTGAAAGAAAGATGGTGCCGTTAATTGATACATAACATTAAAAAGCTATCCTTTTACTCGATAGCTAAGAACATTTCGAAAAATTTCATGTCAATTGATTTTGATATAAATTAACACGGGTTATCGTCCCCGACGTTTATCATAAAAAACGTGCAATGTTTGCAGGATTTTTACGGACCAATGTTTACGATGCAGATTTTTAATTGTAAATATTTACGTAAATTTCAACGCGACTCGTATGGTTTGTACATCTAAAAGATATCTATTTTTCTTAGTACTGGCGAAATAAAAATACTTCGAAACGATGTTTCGCATACACCGAGCACTTTGAAGACGCGAATGGCTAACCGATCGGATAAAATTTTGGCCATCAATGTTGGATCATTGTAAAAAAATGAAACTTAGTTTTTTTTTAATTTATCAACGATTTCGAATAATCGGTCGACCGACCAAGCATCGTACGTTTTGAGCCTCGTCTAAGCGACTTCGAAACGAAAATGATGAAAGAGCTAAAAGAGCAAAAGTCCGTTCATCTTTTCTCTTCGTAACGTCAGTGGCTCGGAAAAACAGTCGAAAGTGATCGTTCAGCTATTTCTGTGGCGTTTATGCTCGAAGGGTTAGCTCAAATATCATCGCAAAAAAATTGATCGGACACGAGAGACGGATCAGCATAGTTGGTCGATTTTTCATGAAACGTCCGACAAGGTATATCAATATGTTGTGAGATATGATTCGCAGGCAGCAGCCAGCATGCTAGAGCAATGCAACAAATAAATTATCCTTTTCGTCGTTCAAGTTTACGTATTGGTTGGTTTCATCCTCACGCACAACTTGTGTGTACTCAATTATGTGTCTTAAAAAAAAATCGGCACACTCTACGCTCATCTAGATTCTGTTAGTGTAAAAATATCATTTTTCCTTCTATACAGCGCGACCACTTGTTTTCTTTTGTGCAATCAAAAACTTCAATCGCGCATTGCGAAAGTTTGCATTTTATTTTTACTTGTGGTCGTCAAAAGTCGTCGCGATTATTTCGAATCCCTGCGGAAAAAGATGTATATGCGAAAAAGTCTTGTATTTTTTGTAATGCGAGACATTTGTTGTATTTTGCAAATAAGATGTCGTCCAATGAGTAAGGATTTCCGATTAAGGGGAGGGTAGGGGTTTGCACTTTTGAAAAATCGATTTTTTTTTTGTCTTTTCTTATAGTTAAATATTTCAAGAATATAATCCCAACATTTCAAGTCAATCAAAGCAAAGCTCTCGAAGTTATTGACCATTTAGTCCCGGTCCTCTAACACTGTAGCTCCGACAGCTAAAACTTCAAACGCGTTTTTCTCGAAACCTCTTTTTCAAATCCGTGTTCACTGCCATTTGACAACTACATGACCGATTTATTGCAAACTTGGTACACACTTTCTACATATAAAATACCTCCCCCCAACGGTTAGTTTGAGATTTTTTTTACATTGAGGAGGTTTTCCACCCCCAAAATGGCGGAATTTTTCGTAAAACATAGCACTTTTCACTTTACATGACCACCAAAAATTTAGAAATGAAAAAAAAATATTATCAAAGACCGTTGGGGGGAGGATTTGATGATACTTTGACTAAATTTTAATGGTACTTGATTTTAGATAATTTCTAGCTGAGATACAGTGAACACCGCAAATTGTGTTTTTCCAAAGGCGTTCTTGGAAAAGCTTTGTCACCGGCTTGTTTGTGGATATTTTCGCGTACAAACTTCACGGAATGTTCTTGAAATGACACTTGACAATGTACAAAAGGTTTCAATAAATTTACTCTATCCATATAGATGAAAAAAGCTCGCAACAAAGTGTTTTTTTTTCACGCTGAAACCCCTACCCTCCCCTTAAAGGATATCATGCGTTTCAACTAATTCTTAGTTGAAGCAAAATGACTAAACTGAAACTGAAAGTGAAGATGAAACTAATAAAACTAATCACCACAGTAACTGTACAGGCCCTGTCTATTTTGGTATCACGTTAGAATTTTCAAGTTGAAGAATTAAACACGCCGCACAAAAATGTCTCGTCGTGGAATTTCATGTCACACTTTGCTATTAGCCATTTGTAATTTTCTTTCTACAATATTTGAATTAATTGCACGTATTGTCTCGAATCAAATGAATGAAACTCGATCAACTGATAATAACGATATAAAAATGTAACCACATTCATCATTTGTTCTCAATCATTGGACGATGCATCTTGTAATCGAGGCATGTGTACGAAAAATATTCCCTTCGTATACCACACGTAAATAGCATACAGTAATAACAAAAGCTAAGTACTTTTATTTCCTATCGCAAATACAAAACTAAGTTTCCGTGTGCAAAATCGTCGTGTGTACTCGCGTGTAATACTTTTTATCCCCGTAAGGGCCAACTTTTTTTGTTCTTCCGCATGATTCGTAAGATAAACCGTGGTGGATTCTTTTGTTCCATACCTGGGCACGTCGTTGGTTCTTTCGGTGGAGGAGGAGGCTGTTTTGGCGGTTTGCTCGTATGATATCGTACTGCGACGACCGACGGAGCCAGGTGCCGGTGATGTTAGCGTTCGTACGCCGCCGACTCCAGCGTTTATCGTATTACTCTTTGCGGCTCGTCCCTTTCCACCAGGGCTTGTGCCGACGCCTAGAATGAACATTGTCACTGCAAGCCTCATTAGATGTGGTTCAACACAAAACAAAGCAAACGTACTTCAAAAATTGGAAGAAAAAACGGGAAATACAGAGTGAGACGGGACATTTTGGAAGGAGATAACGCAAAAAAGAGCAAGCGCGACGAAGATGGGAGAAAAAAGCATACGATTGATCCACTCGCAAAGGTAGACGCGTGAAAGACAATACGGGGGGCAAACGAGAAAGAGAGCGATAAGGGCGGCAGCTGAGAAAAACGTTGAGCGTACGAGACTGTGAACGTGACATGAAACATTTTTTTTACGTGATTCGGCGATATCGTTGTGTGGAAAGTACTCGATAAATGGGTGTTAATAATTATACGGCGCCTTAGTCGCCGGTTTCCTGACCAAGGATGATCTTTGGATTGAAAAGTTGGCGTTCGTGATCGTTTATTTTAAACAAAAATATCGGGAGGAATTTCTTGGTGGTAAACATGGTTGTTTTCCTTTTTAGTGGTTAACTGTACTCTTGTTTTATTCGTATACTGGACATTTGGACAACGAAAACTCTCTTTTCGTGGCTACAAACAATTGTTTCGATATTAATTGGGTATTATTGAAGATTTTTCGAGCTTTTTTTGTACGAGAGTGTCGGGAAAGAGAATGTCTATATATATATATTGGAGTTGGTATTTATTAAAACGCCAATTCGACGGTCTTGAAACAATACGGACCATGAAGGATACCTTAGCCGTCGAAAACCGAGACTGTAGTTACGTTCTTCATTGATATCGGGAACTGTAGAATTTTCGTGAATTTTAATTGACAAAGTAGAGGCCGAAATAATAGCCAAATTTTCTAACACGTTAAAAGCATTATTTATCCGCGTTCACCGACAAATAACGGAAAATCCCAAGACAAAATCATTTGACAAATTATGTGTTCGAAAGATTTGCCATTTCATAATGCGAAAAAGCTATCAATATGTGAAACAGTGATAAATTAAATCCTCTATTTATGTTTATTATAATATGTAATATTGTAAGGCTAAATGCTGTTGTTATCTCCGAACCGTTCGACATTTCTTGGATTTCGGTTTTTCACATTTTCACAAAATCGGATAGTTTGAGTCGCATTACATTTTCATAAAATCAAATAGCTTTCAATCGACTTTTCACGCTTGGTACTATAAAATAATTGACACACATTTGAGACTCCTTATGTCAATTTAATCATGATACAATTGTGGAAAATAGTTGAAACTCAGACCGTACCCGGCAATCTCAGGAAACGCGTAAGAATTTCGATGAGTGAAATGCAAATGGAAAACATACCGTAATCCCCGATAATTTGACTCAGGGTTACGTTGAAATATAGCTATTGGTGCGTATTCAAAAGTGTCCATTCAAGTTTTGTACATCTACATTGGGAACCAATTAAAACTGTTTTCCCCAATTCCAAACATCGTTATAATAATGCATAATGATATGCTGTTTCGTATATTTTGTTTGTGAATAATTTACAAGTGCAAAGAATAAATAACATAAGAAAATAAATCATTTCAGATGCAGATATGAGCGTAAAGTATCGAAAGATATATAAAAATAGAGACAAAGAAGAATAATTCAGAGACAGAAGAAAAGAGAGGGAGTGAAAGAAGACTAAGAAGTAACAATCGCAGATAAAAATGTGTGACCTCTGAATTCTTGATAAAACCTGATAGGGATGGGAGAGGATGAAAAAACTCACTGGTATCGAGTTGCCCCGGGCTATTTTTGGGTGCGGATGGTCTCGCGGCCGAGACCCGTGCGCTATTCTCTTTAATTGTAGCTGCGTCCACGGTGTTTTGCCTTTTGAAATTACTACCCCCACTTCCGGTAACCGTGCCACCGGTTACGGTTGTCGCGTGATTGTGGTTCGTTGCATTACCTGGACTGGGTGCTCCGCCTGTCGTTGATAAGCCACGCCGTTCATACCGAGAGCGTGGGATAATAACGTATTAGTTACAGACAATTTGTTAACGTGACAATTGTCGGGTGGGCACGGGTTTATCTTTCTGGCCATGATTACATTTTTCACACATGACGTGAGGAAAAGGGCCGGGGGGGGGGGGGGGGGTTCGAATCACGATTTTCAGGCGGGGGAGATTGAATGATGATGAAGTTTGAATGAATGTTGACCGCAAGATATTATGCATGGCTCGATTTTTCTTTTTAAGCATGAACATTCAGAAAGTACACCACTCTGACAGACTATCTGAAGAGAAATCCATACTAGACCATTTTACACTAACGCCGAATTGCCTCGAACAATACTATACGTTTTTTCGCAGAAATTATTGTACACCCGTATTGCGGGGGGTCATCAAAGTTGTTCTCTCGGGATCTCATAATCGAGTTCCCGAGAATCGTAACTCCGCCCATTGTTATCGCAATTCAGTGGAAATCATTTCTAATAATTCATACCGTAAATACACATCGAATGACCGATATTCAATTTACTCGAATAACAACGCTTCTGTTACAATCACCGGGCCATGGTAGCTTTAATTTGAAAAAACGTTACGTGACTTTGACCTCATTAACGAGCTACATCTACCGAGGTAGGTCGAAAAATGAGATAAGAAACATTTGAAGATCGTTGACAATCTCACTTTTTTTCAAATCTTCATTTTTTAATAGTTACGCAAAAATGACAACTTTATTCATATATTTTGTATGCTCGAGAATCAATTCGTCTCCGCGTTGTTAAAAAAAAAGGTGATTTTATAATCGCCGCTTCCAAGGACTCGTATTTATTGTTAACAAGAATAACCCGTTTGGTTTTTTCGATTTCCGATGGACCGTTTAAGGGGAGGGTAGGGTTTTGCACTTTTGGAAATCGATTTTTTTTTGTTGTCTTTTCTTATAGTTAAACATTTCAAGAATATAATCCCAAAATTTCAAGTCAATCAGAGCAAAACTCTCGAATTATTGACTATTTAGTCCCGCTTCTCTAACACTGTAGCTCCGACTTCTCTAAACTTCAAACGCGTTTTTCTCGAAACCACTTTTTCAAAGTCCGTGTTCACTGCCATTTGAAAACTACATGACCGATTTATTTCAAACTTGGTACACACTTTCTACATATAAAATACCTCCCCCCCCCGCCGAACAGTTAGTTTGAGATTTTGTTTACATTGAGGGGGTTTTCCGCCCCCAAAATGGCGGAATTTTTCGTGAAAAATAGCACTTTTCACTTTACATGACCACCAAAAATTTAGAAATGAACATAAAAATTATCAAAGACCGTTGGGGGGAGAATTTGATGATACTTTGACTAAATTTTAATGATACTTGATTTCAGATAATTTCTAGCTGGGATGCAGTGAACACCGCAAATCGTGTTTTTCCAAAGGCGTTCTTGCAAAAGCTTTGTCACCGGCTTGTTTGTGGATATTTTCGCGTACCAATTTCACGGAATGTTCTTGAAATGACACTTAACAATTTACAAAAGGTTTCAATAAATATACTCTATCCATATGGATGGAAAAAAAATCGCAAAAAAGTGTTTTTTTTTTCACGCTGAAACCCGTACCCTCCCCTTGAGCTGGCGTGTGCGCCGCCAAACGTCGCGAAACAAATTTCATCATCTGCCGGCGACCATGTTTTTATTGTTTTTATGTATTTCGGAATTCGTCTATTTTTATCGGGCCTCTAGGTAGACATAGGCCCTTAAGCAGCCTGTTGTTGAAGCGTTTCGTCGAATGCCTGTTCGATCGAATGAGGCTCGAGCAAATAGACCGAGGCACAGAACCATATTTACGACAACTGTCAACTCCCGTTCGCGAGTAAATATACTCAAGAAACCAGAACAATATAAGTAGTGCGTACGTTATGAAAAATGTATAGTATGGATCTCGCCTGGAGTATCCCAGATCAGTGTATTCTCGTCATTCGTAGTGAGCGAATTAAATGAGGAGAAAAAAAAGAGACATGGCGAGCGACGTGAGTACTGGAACTCGTGTATCGTCGTTGCTTTGCTCGTTGTCGTTCGTGGATATCGTGGCCGTCTTAGTCGCTGGTTTATTGACAGAGAAAGAAAGAGAGAGAGAGAGAGAGACAAGCCCACAAGAGAAAAATTGTAGAAAACAAATTAGCATCAATCCGGTACTGTATTAATATTTTAGTCGGTTGCAGGGACTTACGAAGAGTTTCACCACCAGAGGAAGCTCGTCTACTGGGTTTGGGATTGCTTGCGGAAATACTCCGGTGAACACCTCTGTGCGATGGACTCTGCACAGCTCCTCCGGTACCGCCGCCGCTACCGCTACCACCGCCTGAACCAACTTGTGGCGGAATGTTGCGCAACGAGAGCGAACTGCCGGATCGTGAGCCGTCGCTTTCGGGCTGTCGATTAACGTAAACCCAAACACATGTTATCCATTACCCAAAGCGCAATACCACTAATATGTCTCAATTTTTTTGTCATTTTTTTCAATCCATTCCCTACGGTAGAACGAGACGTGATGAAAGCACTTATATGGCAGTCTTTGCAAGTGTTCGACTTTTTTTTACCTTTTGCAATTTCGATACTTTGCAATGTAATAGAAATGGCAACGCGACAATGTAATTTCCGGTAATTCTTTAGATAAGTGACTTTTCCGGGAAAAACGAGTTTAACATTTTTTCCCCCTATTTTTTTCATTTATCGGGTTATAAATGATGAAATTCAGTCGGGGGAAGCAGAAATGCCCCACCCCCCTTCCATAAAAAGTTATGGGGTTTTGAAGTTTGCGGAAACACGTGATGAAATAGGGCATTTTTGAAATTTTCGACCCTTATATTGGGTTTTGGGTTGTTTGGGTTTGTTTGTTCGTTTGGCATTTTTGAAAATTTCGACGCTTATATTGGGTTTGTTTGTTTGGGGTTTGGGGCTGTTTGGGTTTGTTTGTTGGTGTGGGTTCGGAATTTGTTTGGGTTCGTTTGTTTGGGTTCCAAACCCGAACAATTATAATTATTTTTTGCTCGTAATAATTATTTTTCGGAAAAGTCACATATCTGAAGAATTACTCAATTTTCAATCTGTCATGTCTCCAACGATTTTTCGTTTCCCTTGTAAGACAATGTTTTCAAAATGCCGTGCGAGAAAAATTGAGTTTTACGAAAAATCAAGGTCTCGAGAGTTCACGGAATACGAAGTATTTTCCAGTCCATCGTAAACGCTGTAGCACGATCATAGAAGCTACTCACATCGGTCGTCTTTCTGCCGAGTAGCAGATACGTGGCGAAGACATCGTCATACTTTGCCTGTCCGAGCGAATCTTCAATTTCACTTCGCGTATATCCCATACTAGCTAATGCCTCTGTAACACACAGTCGCCACAGGCATAGTTACATCCAATCGAGATAACCTCACGAATAATTCTATTTGCTCTTTAATCTTTTTTCTTTTCTTTGTTCGTAACAATTGCTTTGTCGTCGACAAATTAGTCTAATTTAATATTTTTTTTCATACTTTTCATACCAAATACACCACAATAATAATAATAATAATAATAATAATAATAATAATATGAACAGGCATGCGAATATGCACATGTACTAAAATAATACTAGGGCAATGCCAGAGTTGGAGCAATCGACGTCGAATATCATAAGCATTTCGCAGAACGAATTCAAAAGATAATAACAACAAAAAGTGTCTCGCATTTCGCGAGTTTCGCGTTAAATTTGTCTCGTCTTTCTTTCGTTTTTTCTCGAGCTCCTTTTTTTTAATTTTTTTTTTTTTTTTCATTTTCGATGCGCTCGAACTTAGCCGATTGCCAATAAACGACGCTGCAGTTCAATCGTCGCGACGTATACGTACGACAATTATACGCAACTTGAACACTCTTACTTGAGACGAATCTTCTATGTGTAGAAATTAATCGGGCGATTCCTTTAGTTATCGTGGAGGAAGTGAAAAAAAAACAGAGAAAAAACACAACGTAAAAGTGTGAAACCGTCGGAACGTCGAGAAGCCAGAGTGTTCAAAAATTGAAAAAAAAAGGAAGAAAAAAAACCACATTGAATTATTAATTATAGTTAGATACAGTTAGGTAGAAAAATTGTTATGTACATACTGGCAGACTCACCTATCCTCTTGTGATCTTTGTAATCGGGTTCGGGTTCTAAGTACGGTTTTAATTCGTCATCCTCATAGCCCATATTCATCCACTTGTCCTTCATTATATTCTGAAGAATAAAAAAAAACGGGTTTTCGTAATTTGAGAATGCGTGCGCAACGTTCGGTTCAATTCAATAAGTACGTTTGTTACGAAACATTTTTTTGCTCTACTACTCTTTGACGCATGCTCCAAACTACCTTGCATCAAAATTACTACGAGTGTGCAGATTCGCGAAGTTTATGTTTATTCTTTGCCATACAAAATAATTGACATATATGTGAACGTTCTTGATCTTTTTTTCTACGAAATATGCAAGTGCGGAGACAATTTGTAGTTCGAACCTTATCACCACGTACCTCTAATGAGGCCCGCTTCGTCGGATTGAGCACCAAAAACTTCTTCAGTAGATTTTCACAGTCGGTCGACATGTAAAACGGAATACGATATTTCCCTCTGAGTACTCGTTCCCTGAGCTCTCTCAGGGTCGAACCGTCGAATGGCAGTGAGCCTGATACCAGAGTATAGAGGATTACACCGAGCGACCAAACATCAACCTCGGGCCCGTCGTATTTCTTTCCTGTTTTGTCAAAAACGCCAAATACACCTCTTTAGCAACATTCATCGTCGACCTGTTTCTTGTATTTGATAAATCGTGCGATTTTTCGTTTTTTCGCGTGAAACGCGCCAAATTTCGAGACTACCAACCGAACGGGGCCAACAAATTATGGAATTTACTTCGACCACCGTGGATACCGGAAGAGCGAAGAAATACTTGTGAATTCGAACGATAAACACCTCCGAACAATCTTGGAGGCGTAAAAAAAGTTCTCTTCACACAAATCAAGCTGATTTTGATGAAAATCGTAATATATTCGTTTTTTTCTTTCTTTAAGGGGTCTTCTCACTTTGAACGCTAAAGAAGGTTATTTTCATGAATTTTCTTGATAGTGTAAATATAAATTGTAAAAATTTACAATTTACATTATAGATATTGATATAAAAGTTGTTACACTTAATAAATACACTTTCGAAATATATTTTTTTTAAATATATATTTATTTAAGTCACTATTTATAAACAAAAATAGTAGTTAAAAAATGTCCTAAAAAAATTGTAGGTCTGCGCTGCTGATGAAATTTCGGATCATCCGAAACAAAAAAATCAAACGGTTTTAGATTCAGTATGATAATGGCTATAGCGCATATCATACGATTTTTTATATATGCAAGAATAACAAAATGGCGTACATTATTCGGAAAAAAAAACAAAAAAAAACGTTTTTTCATCGTTTTTGGCAAAAAAATAGTCAATATTAAAATTTCAAAAATTCCTTGATATGCACTATAGCTACAATTCTAAAGAATATGTGGTTAAAGTTTCATAAGGATCGGTTCAGTAGTTTCGAAGATTTGATCAACAAGCCGTCGAAAAACGTTGTTTCGAGAAAAACGCGTTTAAAGTTTGTTTGGGTTACACAAATACATCAAAATTTTTTAAATGTATTTCGAAAGCGTATTTATTAAGTGTAAAATCTTTTATATCAATATCTATAATATAAACCTATCAAAAAATGCATGAAAGTAGCCTTTTTTAGCATCTAAAGTGAGAAGACCCCTTGAATTCTTCTGGGATGAAATTTCTCATTAATGTTTACGAGATAAAGTATTTTCCGGAAATAAATATTTGTATAAGATAATTATAGAAGATGTGGTCATTTATTGGTACTATTATTGTATTATTATTCCCACAAAAGTTCAAGCGATAGAAAAAAATGCATCTATTTATACAACTTTAAAGTTGAATCGCTGGTCAATTTTGAGCGCTGATAGCAACGGAGCATTGAAAGACTACGAGTTTTCGCGAGCAACATGTATTTCAAAAATTGACCTGCAGACAATTTTGAAACTGAGCACGTGTCCATCTGGACTTGAAAAAAAAAACGAGATTTCTCAATGTTAACCGAGTTGCAAGAAAGCCTCGAGGAAAATCTGCAAAATTGAGGCGGCGTAGTAAAGGGAGTTCTTTGTCGCAAACCTTGAAACAATTCGGGCGCCGCGTACGGAGGCGAGCCGCAAAAGGTGTCCAATTTGTTGCCTGGCGTGAATTCATTGCTGAATCCAAAGTCAGCAATTTTAATATTCATCTCGCTATCCAACAACAAGTTTTCCGCCTTCAAGTCCCTGTGTATGATCTTCTTTTGGTGGCAGTATTGCACGGCCGAAACGATTTGCCTGAATTTTGCTCTTGCCTCTTTCTCCTTCATTCTACCGTGCAACACGAGATAATCGAATACCTCGCCACCGCTCGCATACTCCATCACCAGGTACAATGTCTTTTCAGTCTCGATCACTTGGAAAAGTTTAACTATATTCGGATGGTCGAGCATCTTCATTATCCTCACTTCACGGAATAGCTGTGCAAAGAAAAAGGCACGAATTAAAAGGAGCCAGTAAATCAATTTAAAAAAACAAATCGGAAACTTTATTGCCCGTGCTCGAAGGTTGTTAACGAAAATTGTAGAAAATGTGTGTGTATATGTATACATACAAATTCTGTCTCGAAACGATATTAAGGCCTTCGGCCACTCTAGAGGCCGAAAAAATAGGCTTTTTGGGGATTTTTTTTCAGAAAAACTACAAAATAAATCGAGATTACAAAAAAGGACGTTTATCATACATATCAGGGACTGTACACAAAAAATATTTTTGAAGCGATTAATTTCAAAATGGCGATTGTGCAGCGTTTATCTCAAAACTGCATTTTTTTAAGCTGGCTGCAAACATAACTCACAAGGAACATCCCTCGGGTGGCACCCTTCGATTTTGTTGAAATTTGGATATGTTATGATGCACCAAAAAGTAAGCGATACGTATGTTTTTTATCGGCGGAAAAACGGTTTAAAGGGCTGAAACGCACCCTCAAAAATGGGCGTTTTTCGTTTTTCGTCGATAACGTTTCAACAGTACGAGATATTAAAAAATTTCAAATTGCAACAATGTTTTTTTTTTGGTGCACTGTACATTGGAGATGAGAACGATAACGTTATCGACGAAAAACGCAAAACACCCCTATTTTCGAGGGTTCGTTTCACCCTTTAAAACCGTTTTTCCGCCGATAAAAAAAATACGTATCGCTTACGTTTCGGTGCTTTATAACATATCCAAATTTCAACAAAATCGAAGGGTGTCACCTGAGGGATATTCCTTGTCAGACAACTTTCAACCGATTCACGTGAAATGTTGAATATATCTTGAAAAATACATTGTCTATGGAAGTACGTAGGATTTCTTTTGATGTTGCATAGTTCATTTATTATTTACAATTATCTGACGATTTTTTTGGCAAATTTTTCACTTTCCACTTTAGAAGTGCCCTATTTGGCCAAAAATCGATATATCGAAAAAAATCCTACGTACTTCTATAGCAGATATTGTATATAATCGAAACAAATTAATTGGCTCATTATAATAAAAAAAATTACAGGAGCTGTTTGTCCGGCCGTGGACCCTGGAAAAACGGAGACGTCATCGCAAAAACGCTGCACAGCCGCCATTTTGAAAATAATCGCTTCAAAAAAATGATTGTATACAGTCACTGATATGTATGATAAATACCTTTTTTGTAATCTCGATTTATTTTGTAGTTTTTCGGAAAAAAATCCCCAAAAAGCCAATTTTGTTGCCTCTAGAGTAGCCTAACCCCTTAATATAGAAACGATATAAATTGTATAATATAAAAAGATTGGACGTTCTGTAATTTGCCCAAATTCTATGAACTGCAGCTTGTAATCAGATTATATTGAAGTTTGCATTGTTCGACCGCAACGAAAGTTCTTTTTTATATAAATATTTTTTTTACGTCTTCTTATTATTATACAAAATGTTCTTTTACGAATTTAGATGTCGAACCCTGAGTAAGCATCTTAAAAAAAGTTGCGGGTTTTTTTGGTAGTCAAAACCTACTGAGAGAAATGTACGGAGTTCAGAAAAATTGTTTTCCATTACATCGCAACGATGCAAACTTCAATCTCATGGAATCGGCCAAGATTTTAAAATGACAATGAAACTTTTCCGCAGTGATTTTTGGTAGCGTAAGTCTCTTACGGTAGCATTAACATGGTCATTTTCTTCTTACTGAAATTCTTCCTATTGTTTTGCATTAATTGATGTTACTTTTCAGACAACGGTAGGGGGTGTCAACTATGTGTTTACGATAGCAATATATGAATAATAATATCGAAGATTGCATCGTTAAAGTGCAACGCACAATTATATCTTATGTTCTCTAACGATTAATGTTTTTGAGCACCCGAATAATTTTTTCAGCTGTAGGTTGTAGATCTCCAGTAAGGATACCCAAAAACGTCCAATTAATTTTTGTTCCCTAAATCTGGCACATAATGAAGGTAATTGAAAACAAAAGCAGTTTCATTGCATTTCAACGACGCAAATTTCAAAATCGTTAATAATGATAAGCCAAAAATGGCAAGACAACAAATACTGGTATGATCAGAGTGACATTTTAGGACATTTGCACTATACTCAAGTATCGGAGGCGATGACATTTTTTAAAACAATTTTTTTTTCGTCTTCTGTATACGCAAGGAGTTCCTCCAAAGGCAATGCGAGCTTCGAAGGTTTGTTTGAGAACTACTGAAACGCTAAAATGATTCTACGGTTATCACGAAACAAAAAGTCTAGGCATTCTGCATAATAATCTAAGGTAAGAAAAAAAATCGAAATTGTGTTTATAAAAATATGGGAACCGTCGAAAAATGGAAAAAGACAGTTTCTTTTTTGGTTGTCAAATGGCAGACGTACCTTCTGAAGACTTCCAGGATTCAGCTGGGTCTTGTCAATGATCTTGATAGCCACTTCCTTGCCGGTGGGGACATGCTTGGCGAGCTTTACCTTGGCGAAGTTTCCCTTCCCTATGGTCTTAAGCAATTTGTATTTTCCGATGTGGGGCTCCTCGGAGGTACGGCTTCTCGAGGACAGTCGACCACCGCTGCTCGACACTCCGACGCCATCCCCCGTCTGAATAGAGAAGAGCGAGAAAAACAAATATTTTAATTGACGCATCGATCGGGCAATTAAACGCAAGCTCAACGGCTTATCGAATCGTGTTTCGTAGAAGAAAAAAAGCGCCCTCAAATTGATGCGGAAGCGAGATCGTTTGCACACGTTGAGCGCGTCGCGTTGAATTTGTCGGTCGATCGAGTTGATCGAGTCGAACGAGAAAAAAAAAGATCTCGTTCTATCTGCGAGTTACGTTAATTGTTCTCGTGAGATTCGAGCGCAAGTATCGACAGCGACGAAAAATACGAGCGCGAGTGGTCGTTCGTCTTTGTGAATCAACGAGTCGATCGTAACGTGCGACACGTCCAGTTTCCTCGAAAGAACGTAAAATCCAACATAGTCTTTTGTTCAATTGCCCTCGCCGTGGAGGATTAATTGATATTTCCCGGAGGACCAATGTCGGGACGTGCTAATTACTCGGGCACGTTCGCCACGCGAATAAAACTCGTTGCAACGTTTTCTCCGTTTCGCAATTGAAACCGCGTTATTTGAAATATTCTCTTAACCATTTTTGTCGAATATTTCTGTAACGTTGAATCGCAGATTGATTACATATTCCATTAAATGCTGAGATGAGAAAATAATATTATTGGGTCGTAAATCTTCGACTGTGTACATTCAGAGCAATGTTTGCATTCCCAAAGAAATAAATAAATACATATTCAGTTTTGGCAAATATTATTTTATTCCGTTACTCCAAATATCAGATTCGTAAAAATTTACAATTTTTTTTGAGATTCTGGTTTCGCAATGCGTCCAATAATTATTATCGTCTATTGGAGCGTATCTGTTTAGGAATGTTCGCGCTTATAAACGTAATCGTATCCTGTAGCTCTTAAATACATTTTGTAAGATAGGCAAGACTATAATTGATTGAATTCAACTATAAGTCGGGAAAAAAATGTTTAATTGACAGTAACAATTGTACATTGTGCTATGGTGACGAATCGCATTTCAAGTCGATCAAACCCTAGTATACAATAATATTTGAAAAGTTACGTTCCGATTAAACTAACCGTGTACGCGTATGTTATCATAATTATTAGAAGGTAGATTGTGAACTTTGTACCAGGAATATTCACAAAAATAAAAATAACCACTTCTCTACCGATTTTCTGTTCTGCATCGAAAATATGGATATCCAAACCAATTCAAAGTTCGCGTCTAATCGAAACTTTTCGGTCATCCAGCGATTGGAAACGAAACGTAATTTAATCAAATCAATTTGATTTTGGCATCGCTGTTCAAATTTATGCATAATCATTAATTGAGGCGGAAAAAATTTAAGCACGTTTACTTTCGCTTCATTTTTTGCAATTTTGATAACTTTCGATAACATAACTCCGACGCAGATAAGCGAAAAAAGTCACTTCAATGTGAACATCAATGTGAATACAATCACAAAAATTAAGAGGTACCATTCGTAGATGAAATAATCCATAGATCTTTGTCTCTAAATTAACGATCTTCTTTTTTACGAGCTCCGAATGAACGACAAAGCGAGACGAAAACTGCAAAAAGTCTACTACTTCCGGTATGAAGAGGATCTCCAACTATCGACATAACTACCCGCAAAAGAGTCCATTGATAAACAATCTCCGAGGAAAATGTTCGTATGCCAGAGAAATATCTAATTACACTGTCAAAAAAACTTAATTTAAATAGGATCTATTTAAATCAAATATGTTTTTTCCTTGTCTCACGGCCTACTACGATCTTATTTTTTTCAAAAATATGTTTTTATTTGTTTCAGCTATTCTTCTAAAATATTATATATATTCAAATTGAACAAATAAAGATTCGATTCAAATCAATCTTTTTTTGCTTACAATGTACACTCTAAATCTAAGTGTACGATATGCATAAAATATTTCATAAATCCAAAAATGAAATGAAACGCTTAATTGAGCGTTTTACCACAACGTTTTTGTATAGTAATTCTTAATGCCCCGGCCTTCTGAAATGATTTTTTTTAGAAAAAAATATTTCACCCGTATGGGATCGAACCTTGAACCTACCTACGCATAGCTACGCACGCTGCCCTTATGCTACTGAGTGCTTGTAACATCTTGGACCCAAATTTGGCATAAAAGACCAAATGAATTTTCTATAATTATTCGTTGTATCACATAAACTATAGATTGTTCAAACATAACCTCTATATATATATGTATATATATATACACATATATATACATATATATATATATATATATATATATATATATATATATATATATATATATATATATATATATATATATATATATATATATATATATATATATATATATATATATATATATATATATATATATATATATAGGTTATGTTTGAAAATATATATATTTATCTAATTCCTCTCTTTCCTCCCCCTCTACCCCCACTCCTCTTTGATATGTGCGTTGCAATAAAGACAGACCATTAGTTCAATCAAATAAAAGAATGGTTGACTCTACGAAAATTCTAATTAATTTAAATTTAAAAAATATTAAATAGATTTGGACTTGATTAAATAAATATATTCAAAATGAATGATTCCAATGATGAAATGCAATAGGAAAAATTTGATTTCACGAAAAATCTAGTTAATTGAAAGAAAAAAAACAAATACACGCGGTTAATTAATATCAATCGAATTTTTTTGTGAGTGTATCAATTCGTGCGATTTATTACCCGTAAAAGGCCGCGCGTGACCATCTTGCACGAGGTCACTGCTGCAACCTTGGAAGCCGCCAGTTTGAAGGCTCGATTGACGCACCCTTCCGCGATACGAAGCGTTGGATAAAAATACACTCTTCCGACACACTCGCGCACCAAAAAGATTCTCCAAACTCTCCTTACGTTTTCTCTTCTATTTATTTTTCATTCGCAAGTATTACGAACTCGTGTGTCTTTTGTAGTCACGGTACGAGCACGAGTAAATCGTTTTCAGAGCGAGGGAAGTCTTCGGCTCTAGGAGCGCGGGTGTCCTCTTCGACCCCATAATGTGCGGTTCGAATGTCGCTTCTCTTCGTCGGGAACAAAAGCGAGTGCCTCGTATTTGCATCAAGGAGGAATTATATTGCGATTATTAATCGTCCAAGAATTCTCTTCGACGACCAGACGTTCGGTGAATCCGGCTGATTCGTTCATACGTTTGTCAATTTACAATCGATGAAACTACCCCATCGTCAAACACCATTTTGCATCCACCTGTCCGATTGTCTCCTCCCCCCCTAATTTTCTCGGGAGTGCGGGAATTCGATGGATCGTCGAGGTAAAAAAAATCGATCCCACGGCCACTCCGAGTCAACGAGAGACTCGGGCACCGGAGAGAGCTTGCGGAATTCTCGAGTGAATGGCCTAATTAGAGCCAAACCGAGAGACACCGCCTGACGACAACGATGACAACAGCGTCATTATCTCGCATAATTCACAGGGATAAACGGATTGAAGCACAACTCGCAAACGGGACTCGGCCACCGAGCATTCGAAATTAGTCAAAAAAAACTAACAAAAAACACAGAAAAGCTCGTCGTCCCCCGCAATGCAAGAGCCTGGGAGTGTCGTTGAGCAACGAAAATTCGCCTAAGACGAGAAAGTCGTTCTTTCGTGTCGCAAAATATCGTCGAGTCACTGCGAGGAGCCTTGCGATCGGATAGCAACGGCCTGGCGGCTCTTCCTGGCAACAGCAAAAATAAGAGAATAATCACCAGCCGCACAAATTTGGTATGTAGCAAAACAAGGAAAAAAAACTAAGAACCACCGGAGAAAAATGGGCCGAGCGTTGCTTTTCTTCTTTATCATTCCAAGCTCCGCAAACTCCTATTTTCCGTTATCCCGAGGGGAAAACAGGAGATCTTGTTACCGTTATCTCCTAATTACAACGGCGATAACCTCATACCGAATCCCAAGAATCCGACTACGAGATTTCGTTTTATAGCTTGCGTCGATCGAACCGGAAGTCGTTGCACCGCAGTTTCCGCAAAGACCACAGATATTCGGCTTCCTTTTCGCGTTTTTCGTTTCATCCCCTTTCCACAAAAACACTCAGGCACCCCCCAGTCATCTCGTACATGTACGCGCAGCCGTTGCCGAAATCCTGCGAGTTTTTCGTCTTCGGACGATCGAAGACGCTTTCACGCGTCGTTGTTTTTCGACTTTTGCACTTGTCAATATTGCTGTTCGTTCTTGTTCAATGTCTTCCCTGCTTGGCGCACAAATTCGAAAAGAACGTTGCACCGAACAATGTTCCGCTGTCCAGTGGTATCTTCTAACCACTGCATTGCTTAGGCGATTCGCGCAAGTGGCATTAGGCTCTTGGCATTGTTTATCGTTCGTTTTCTTTGTCGTCGTTTTTGGAGGGACAGGGAGCAGGAAGCCACCGAGGAGGCAGAGGCCCGATACTCTGCCGGGCGAGGAGAAAGAGGCTGGCGCGTGTCGCGGCCACAGACACAAGCTCGAAACAACTGCGCGAGCTGGGTGCTATCAACTCGCCTGCTATCTCCTTGCGTTCGTTTGGTGAAATTTCCACCCCCCCCCCCCCTCTGCGAGTCTGTACGAGCGACGAAGGGAGCGGGGCAGGGGTGATGGAGGGGAGGATCTTCGGTCGCCATCTAGCGAGGGGTAGCTCCAACTCGTACTGTACGCGAGCGGAGGATAATAGGGTGAATCAATACATGACGACGCCCGACTCGTCGTACAAGCATGGGGCAAATTCTGCGCGAACGAACGGGCCACAAGTCATACGTACCCATATACACACACGTGCACGGTTCTGTGCGGGTGACAGTGTATTTGCGAAGAAGAGAGGGGAGAGAGAGAGAGAGAGAGAGAGAGAGAGAGAGAGAGAGAGAGAGAGAGAGAGAGAGAGGAGAGAAGATTGTTAAAGACCGGACTCTTTGTGCGAGGGTGTAATATGCGCGCGCGTACTTCATATCGGGGGTGGTACTCTTGCGCATGCTCTTTTGACATATTCAGCAAAGATGAACTCTCGCGTTATACATATTTTTGTCATATCTATATTAAATCACAGACGCACACATGTATACTCGTATATGATGTTCCACGCGTAAGAGAGCGATCGTAGGAGTGCGAAATTAGTGAAAATCAAGCTGTGCCAATTTGGTTACTATGGGGAATCGAAAGATACGGGTTTTTATTCTCCAAATGTAAGGCTGGGATGAACATTCAAGACATTTTGAGCCACAAAGTGATTTTCAATGCGATTGAGAATGACGCGAAGCGTGGGAGCCTCGGGTGTCCGAAAGTTTGTCGGGTGTGTTGGAGAAATTTAGTTCGCCGGGGCGCCACTAGGTGGCGAGCGGACGCGGTCGCTCTCGCAAGCCCAACCGGGAAACCAACGGCTCGGAGACAAGCTTTTTCAGGTGTTCATTTTTGTATTTTTTCATGATTAATAAACGATTATTTAAGTGTTTGATTTTGCTTTTATTTCTTAACATTGTACCCAAAATAATATTTTCAGAACGGAAAAAGAATTCTCGAGAGTGTTCAATAACTGGGACATGCCCGTTCAATATTAGGGACATAGGCACTTCCAGTGTTCAATAATTGGGACATTTGCATGGTTCACATTGTTATTCTTTTTTTTCCATTTGAAATCATTTAAAAATAATTTAAAGGGTGATGTTTCGAAAGTAAAAATATCAAAGTATCATTTGAACATGAAAGCGATGGTTTTTTCATGATTTTATATTTTTTCTCACCGAATTCAATCCCCCAGATCCTTAGCTGTTCAATAATTGGGACATTTACCTTACTTTTTCGATTATATTCGTAGCACTTATGATTCTGGTTGTTCGTTACTTGTGTCGATGCAAAATTCGTGGATATATCGTTACCTACATTTTTTATCATTTGCACGGTTAAATAGGTGAAGTTGCATTATTGGAAAATATTCCGAGTTTGACGTTTATCAACGTGACACATTGAATTGTGAAGACGCGGACGCAAATAGTTCAGTGGGATGTGCGGGGAAGCAGTGTGTAGCGATAAAATAGAGGCACTTCAAGTATTTATGAGGGTGCTTAACGGCTTATGTGGAGATGCTACGCCACATGAATAGCGAACTTGGCCATTAAGAAATGATACTCATTTTGATTATTTTAACTTTATATACTCGTTAGAATACCTCTAGATTACGGAGGGTTCGGTACAGCGTCTATTCTCGTCTTGAAAAATATAACTTTATTTATAGGAAATTATAATAGTATAGCAATGATTGCATGATTGGAGTTCCCTTGCGGTAGAATTCCCAGAAGATTGATCTTGCATCTTGTAGTTTTAAATTCCGTCTATGAATATTTAAAATTCTATATTTCGGTACTCCATCGTTGAATTTCTTACAAAAGCGAAAAAAATTGTATACGATCAATGCTAACTTGTAAAATTGAGTGGCTCTCAATAGGATTATTATAATGTTGAGTTTGCATCGTTGGAATACAAGAATTCTTTTTATTTCCTTATTTTTAAAATTATCCAAAATCCTTTCGTACATATCCAGGCTGAACATCTCTAATGAGGATCCTGAAAAATGTGTGGGTGACTATGGAGGTCGAAATTTTCCAACAAAAATTGGCCTACCGAACTTTCGTTGCATGTCAGCGTTGTAAATTTCAATATCATGGATTATTTATCCTATAAAAATGTATCGGTTTACACCTTTCTGGGCTCAACGTCCACAATCTAATCCTAATCCTTTCAGATTGCTTTACCATGCTACTTTATCTCCCACAAACGAGCGACACTAATTTCAGTCTATCGGCCGTTGAAATGCTTAATTCAATCGAAATGCAAAGAAGTCGCTTCTAAGGGATTATAATAATGGATGTTTTTAACTCGGCCGGATTGGACTTCGGTGGAGCATGATAATGTTCCTACAGTTTTCATTTTAACCTTATTACTCTTTTAACCTTATTTTCTCTGCAGGTGACTTTAACAGCTTATTTAAGACTTTAACGATATTAATTTCCTATATAATAGAATAGACCATTGAAACTATTGATGTTGAACCTCAGAATAAATTTTTCCCTGAAAAATTGTGTCACTAGACTTTGCCACTTTACTGCTTTGAAATATTCGAGCTATGGGCGAAAAATACTGGGAGATTAAATTCAACCAAGTACATAACCTATTAAAAAATATATATCTGTACGTCATGATATTCTGAGAGAAAGAGAAAGAGAGGGAGGGGGAGGGAGCGAGGGAGGGAGGGAGGGGGAGAGAGAGAGAGAGAGAGAGAGAGAGAGAGAGAGAACTTCAGCTCATGAAGACATGTCTCGAAATGTTGATTTCTAACATTTGAGACTTCAACATTTTTTAATTGATTACATGCATTATACGAAAACTTGAAAATACCTTTTATTTCCATCAAATAGGATATTACACCCTTTTTTGAAAGGTGTCTCAATTTGATCATTTGGTGGTAATAAAGTACTACAATATTTATTTTTGTTTTATAAAACCGATGAGTGTCATAAAAATGCATTAAAATTTTACGATACAAATTTTCGCGCAAAAACGCTGGCCGCCATGCTACTTCGGTTCGTGACGCCACTTGCATAGTAAACATCGACGCTGCGCCAATTGTGAATACGTAAATTTTTTTGGTTAAAAGTGAGTTACAATCCTGATCATTGGTGTGTTGTTCCTAAATGTAAGAATACTAGTGTACAAACATTGGGAAAGTTGTGAATTAAAATGCCAATTGATATAAATATGAGGAAGACTTGGTTAAAACTTGCGAGAAGAGATCCAAAGTCATGGTCCGAAAAAAAAACTCATTTGTTCTTTTTTGAAGAACACATAACTATTTGAAAATTTGCAATTAACTATGACAAACGAGGATATATAGTTGTTGACGCTTTCTCTCACAGGTTAGAGAATAATACTCTTACCGCTTTCTTTGTTTACTATGTCAATGACGTCACGTCGGAATCCTTTATGGCGGCTGCCGTTTCGCATGTTCGTTGAACAGATAGAAAAAGTTAAAAAAAAATGAATTATAAAGTTTATTTTGCATTTTTATAAACTAAAACCAACATTATTCGATTGCTTATTGCTAAAACTACCCTATTTATACACTGAGAAAAAAAAACCGATTAAATCAAAAAAATATATTGGTTGATCCAAATAAACGCGTGAACGCGGAGTGAACGGCACTGAACGGAACCACCGATATATGAGATTGTTACAATAATATAAAATATTGGAAAATGTGATTGATTTAAATAGCATATTATTTTATTTCAAAATTTCTTCTGTTCTCTGAATATCTACATTATCGTTCAAATAAAATTATATTCTATTGAAATCATTCTATATAGAATCCGTGTATGTATGGATCAAATAATTAAGCGGTTGCTACAACATTTTTTATTTCGTACAAAAATATAATCAATAGAATGAATTGTTCCTTTAATACATCGAAACGAATATGCCATGAGACGTAACATTTTCGTACTCCGTACAATATCAAAAATTCAATAGCATGCAACTAGTATGAGATAGAGACAAGTGTATATTTCGATTGAAATATCAACAATATGGATCCGAAATAATGGTATTTTTTGCCACAAAGTACAGGTGTCATCTGTAGCAACGCATTTAATCTCTGGTAGAAAAAATTATAATATTCGATGAAATAAATGTTCATTGCACTCAAAAGAATATATTTGTGAATTCGAGAAGTCATGTTTTTGATATGATTCTATGTGCACTTGCAAATATTTCTCGATTGTTGGTTCAAATAAATGTACACTCACGAGAATTGCTGAAAATATTTTAAAAATCGCGTGCATTTCTTTGAAATAGGATAGAATTGTCACAATAAAGTGTTTGATCGAATTCGTTTTATTAAAAAAATTGAGTTTTTCAATTTTTTTTTAATCTTAAATGAAAAGTGAGCATTAGAATGATCATCCACGATAATAGTGGAGAGAATATCAGATATTCAACGGATGAGAACTTAGCCACAAGTCAAGAAGCGATACTCTTTAGAGTTTCTCCGGCATTTAAGGCGAAGTGGAAGACGCACCACGTGACATGTGAGTGCAAGAGAGATAGTTGACATTTTTGAACAGAGATTTCTCAAAAATGAATAATATTTCATGCAAAAGAAAACTGTCAAGCTCTGCATCAGGGAATTCTACAGAGCGTGACGCTTTATTTTTCTCAAAAAACAAACAACCGTCTATGGGAAAACTGGATTGGAAAATTTGTGAGGTTATGGTGGACTTATACATGCCCTTAAGTACATTTTCGGTTCGCGCTACGTTTACGAGAAACGAGCGCGCGTGCGGCTTCTAGCGGTTACTCCGAGAACTACGGGTTTCCTCATACCTATAATTCCGGTGGCGCTCGGCCATGATTTGGTTGAATTTTTTCAACCAAATGCGCAAGAAACAAGATTTATTTCCACATAATTTTTTAACCAACTTAGACCCTTGCTTAATATTTTTCAATAAAAATGAGATATTAATATTTTAACGCACAATGTACTTGAAAATCAATATCGGATATGGTGAAAAAAATAAAATAACATATTTACTCAATAGAAATTTTATCTGAATCAAACGAGCGAAGTTCAATTTTTTTTGTGTACTCGAATCAACAATATTCATGTTACGAATTGAAAAGCTTTTTTGTTCGTTGCAGAAAATGCATTCAAAACTATATAATTTGTTCGCGATAATTTTTCAGATCGTTTCAATAATATATTGTTCTCGGCTAACAATATATCTTTTGAATGGAAAACAAAAAACTTTTTATTTTATCATATTATTAAAGTCAATAGCGTTTTGTTTGGACTAATAAATCCGATTACTTGCACCAACAATTTTACAATTGAATCAACGAAATTTCATTCAATAACACCAATGATATTGGATCAATGATTTTTTTTCTCAGTGCACATTCTTAGCAATTTTCTTACATAGAGTAAAATACCCTATTGTCAGCACCACGATATATTTTGCACAAGATAAAAAGTGCTTTAAATGTTACATTTGGAACTGTGCGCAACTCTGATTATCGGATGTTCTCCAAAATATTTCGTTGCAAATACGATTCTTCATAATTGTAGCTCGTTATCCCGCGATTGAAAATAAGACTCACGAAGCGACGTAGTTCGTAAAAAACCACAAAGAAAAACGTCTGAAAAAATCGTCAACAATTGAAGAACAATCAATTACGTCTTCCTCTTCGCTTAAGGAGGTACACCAGCTTCAGCAAAATGGTGATAGATCAATAAAATTTGGTGAATATATTCTTTAGTATTATTCATGTAGATACAAATTTTTTCAGATTTTTTGGTTGTGCCGTTTTCTTACAAATAATTCACAAGCGTTTATTCTTATACCCGGAATATATACCTATATCTATAAAAACGCTATGCTTATACACGTGAACTTCAATGTTCAATTACTCGATAACGGCACAATGAAAAAATCTGAAAAAAAAAATTGTATTGACATATATAATACTAAAGAATATATTCACCAAATTTTATTGATCTATCACCATTTTGAAATTTTACCATGGTTTAGCATGGCAACATTGTATGAAGCTGGTGTACCTCCTTAAGTACCCAGCGTGTACGTATCACCCGCATTTTATAAACCGAAAATCACGAAAGCCTCGAAGACAAATACGCGAACGAATGAGCGGAGTTGGATGGGTGAAAACCTCAGGATTTCTATACAAGTCAATCAGACATTTTTCAAAGCAATCTGACGTATAGTCCTTCGCCACCATCGTGATGTTGGGAAGTTCGGTCTTCCAGCTTATAAATGCAAATTGTAAGTTTGAGAAGCTTTTGCAAGACGACGAAGTCCCCAAATGGAGAATCCCAAGAAAAGCGACGGAAGACGTCCTTGACCGTGAACATTTAACCGGATATGTATATGCAGGATACGTATATGCAGGTATGGTCCGACCCACCCCTATATATGACACCTTACTGACGTTAAAGGCGCACAAGCCCGTCGCCTCGTCGTCATCCTCATCGACCTCGAGGCGACTGGCGTTGTTGTAGGTGATATCGTCAGTGACCAAAGTGCAAGTATAGGGCATCACACGAGCCGCAGGAACATACATCCACACACACACATATTATATTTATATTTGAACGTGTGTCTCTGTGTAGAGCCTCGAATGCGATACGTCAAGCGACCAAGTATGCTCTTCTCTTGCGAGATAGATGCATACACGTAATGTCTCACGATTGACATTAGTTCGGTACGCCCCTGAAGCGGATGTCACTCTGATTTAGCGGATGTGCACTTCGCAAGCGATCCACCTTCCATCCCTATCCAGAGGAAGCTTCTACCTTGCGTCCTATTGTAACAAGCTCTGTCGCTTATCTTCGACTACGACAAGAACGACCTTCTTGCAGTCGATACTGTGTTATATGCAGCTATTTTCAATTCCAACGCAGCTTAGTCGATTATCAAGAAAAGGCGACATTATTTTCTTTCTAACGTCAATGAAGAAATGACATTTTTCGTCAACCGAAAAAAGATTCTATTCTATTTGTATGTTTGAAAATGCGTCGAATTTCGCAGCCAATTCTAAAAAATGGTCCTCTCACTTCAATTGGACATGCCTACATGCGAATGTATGTTGATGTCATAGAACATGTGATTACGGAATATGTAATCTTACTGTACACCAAAGCGTAAATTATCCATTTTAGGTTGTACACGCACACCTATAGTGCAGTGACACGATCGGTTGAGCTCTGGACCGGCGTTACAAAGATCTCGAGTTTGATCCCAATCCGTAAAAATGAATTTTTCCCTATGCTTTCCCTGCGAGCCTCATGGCCAAAGAATCCGAACAGAACCCATCTTGAAAATTATGGGTCCGTCCGGAATGTACAGGCTTTCTATAAGAAGGTTGTGGAAACAAGGGAAACTTTGAAGTTCATAAGTGACCGGAAAAACTAAGTGTCCAGTCGTAAAGCAAAGAGTAAAAACCCGTTGCGTGTTTTTCTTGAAGACGATTGATATTGCGGGAAAAAGAAGCGTCTCGCTTTCCATTTGATAGGGCGCAAATGGAGACTTTCCTTTTTCAGTAAATTTCACGTCTCGGAAAAAAGTGGGAAATGAACTTTCAGCTTCGTCTCTCGTTCTCGTACTTCATGGGGTACATCTTTCAAGTTGCGTTAAGGGAGACTTTGTCCTTGAAATTTTCAAAAAATCAATTTGAGCTCAACATGAGCAGCTAGAAGAAGAGGAGGGATGCCTCTATGGACCAGGCATTGCCGATTAGCGGTAATTATAAACACATTTGTCTAAACACATTACAAAACTTTAAACGCGTTTTTCTCGAAAACACGTTTTTAAGAATGGCTGACATTCTCCTGACCGCTGTAATTAACATATCGACCTGAAATTTGGAGAGCATACTCAGAAAATATGTCTTCACGGAATGACGGATCGTTTTTTCGATAGATACATTTTTGCATTTATTATTTATCTTTTTATGCGAAAAAAAAACGCGAAAATTCGATTTTTTTTTTAAATTGCCCCCCTTTTCCGAAATTTGTACTAAACGAAAAACCCATCCGTCATTCCATGACCAAAGGGTCACAGATTGATAATATGCTTTGAATTTGTGTTTCAGATCAACAAAGAGGGGGCAGTGATGTCAGCCGTTTACGTCCCGCGATTTGAGGACCTGTTTCCGCGGAGCTGCAACGGCCGCCATTTTGGTTTTTTTTTTTCAAAAAAATTTTTTTTTAACGTTCTGTATATCATGAATAAAAGCAAGAAAAAAAACCGCACTCAAAAAGCTTTACTCGTTTCCTTTAAAAAAAATAAAATGTAAACACCTGAAATATGGCACTCCAAGGACAAAGTCTCCGTTAAGCCTAGGATATATGTATATACATTGGGCGAACAAATAAGTCTCCGATGTTTGACAAAAGATGGCCCCACCAGGAGGTTATGGTTGAAATTGTCAGATGTAAAACGTCATATCGTAAGGTTGGACATCTTGCAAGACCATAACCTTGAAATATTAGCGATTTTGTATCAGCATCACATAATTTTTTTTCGTGCGAAAATGTCGAGTTTTGAGCCGAATAATTCTTACAAAAACTCCTCTCACTTAAAGCAGCCTCATCATATCCTTCTACAAGCAATCGATACGCCTCAGTTGCAGATTTCTTCAAATTAAAGAAGTGAAGAAGAGTTATAAAGTTCCCGCAAATGACGCTCATTCGGCTCAACATTCGACATTTTTGCACGAAAAAAAATTATGCGATGCTGATACAAAATCGCTAATCTTTCAAGGTTATGGTCTTGCGAGATGTCCAACCTTACGATATGACGATTTACATCTGACAATTTCAACCATAACCTCCTGGTGGGGCCATCTTTTGTCAAAGGGCGGAGACTTATTTGTACTCCCAATATATATATTGGGGCGTTGAATAAGTTCTCGCTGTTTTTCAACAGATGGCGTTACCAGAACAGTGCGCATAGTTTAAGATGATAATGCATCTATTAAGAAGTACTATAAGCAAGCTTAAAATGCAGTGTATGTCATTTCGCTGAAGAGTAAACATTTTTTTTCCTTCATAGTGTTAAACGTGTCAAATTTCGTGCCAAAAATAGAGTATTTGCGGGGAAATTTACTGTATTGCCTTATTTTAAGTAAATCTGCCGCTGAAGCACTCAGAATTCTTGTTGAGACTTACGGCGACCATGCTCCGTTGGAAACAACATGCAGAGATTGGTTTGGACGCTTGAAAAATAGTTATTTTGATGGGCTTGAAGTTTGCAGCGGTGGTGTGCAACGAATTGTTTTTTTCATTTCCTTATTTTTATTATATCTTGTAGATTTAGCTTGTAGATTGCTAAGTAAGAATCCTATAAAACGGTCGTGAGATTTCCATAGCTAATCTGCCAAAGAAAATTTGGAAAATTTAGAAAATAAAATATTTTGATGCATTCCAACGGTTCAAACTTCAACGTCATTTATTTTGACGTGTCGAATTGGAGGCATTACTTCATGAAGACTCGTGTCAGACGCTAGGCTGAACTTGCAAAGTCGTTAGGAGTTGATCACACAACAGTTTCGAAACGTTTGAAAGCATTAGGAATGATTTTTTAAAATGAAGCATTAATCTTCACGAAAAAGACAGCGAGAACTTATTCAACATCCCAATATATATATATTTGACTGGCAGAAATGAAAATAATTTTTTTTCCAATTGAAATTTTTGTTCAAAATGTTGTTGAGAACGACAAAAAATGAGTGCTGACCAATTTTTAGCTCTTTGTATTAATATTCAGAGGTCCCTCATCGCGATTTACTATTTCCCATTCATTCAACATGGTAAAAGCTTTGCCGCTTCTCAGCTTTATAACTCGCCTACGGATAAACACACGGAAATGCTCAAAACATCGTTTTATAGGAAATTTAACGCTCTACAAAAAAGGTTTTCATACGATAAATTCACTCTTTCGAATTTTATTCAACGCCCGACACACGCACACACACACACACACATCATATATACATGTATATATGCATCTACTAGCTTCTTTGATTAGTTGATAATATCCTGAATCCTTGCGGATTAAAAAAACCGACTGTTCGCTGTTGGTAAAAAAAACGCGCACACACACACGAAGTCTCCTTTATCATGACCAATTGAGTAAACTGAAAATATGAAAATTTTGTGAATTTGACGATGACCCAACGTGGACCAATCGAATTTTGGACGAAAATAATTTTTACGGTACGTATATACGAACAATTCGTCGTCAGGTCATATTATCGTCGCTAATTACGGCGTTGATGATAGTTGAAAATGTTGCATGTAGTTTTTTTTTGTGTTTGTATGTGTGTACCTTATGATGAGAGGCGCTCATAATAGCCTTCTGCATGATGTCAGTCAGTGGTCTCAGGGGACCCCGTGATTCGTGCTGATGACGTTGTTCTTTTTTAGTTACGGTTGGCCTAACGAGTCCGCCGGTACGTTGCGACTGTTGTACCCTCGACTGAACCTTTTGAGGCATTTCGCCGTCCTGAAGCTGCTGATTTACGCCTCGTCTCGTGTCCGATGCAGTACGTGCCAATTGCACGGCATGTCGCCTCATCGTTATCCCGGCATTTCCGGTCGAATTCCTCGTCGTTTCTCCCCGTTGCAGTGGAGGCCTTTTGTTTCATTCATTTTGTTTGTTTGTTCGTTCTTGCTCTTGTTCATTTCAATTAACGTATCTTTTATTTTTCTATCTGTTATTTATTTTTTATTAAAAGAGTCTCGAAACTGAGGAATTCGATTTTTATTGCGAACTGAGAATTCGAATAAGCCGTGAGAATTTCGTAGGAAACGGTTCAAGTTGCGGAAACATATTTTCGAATGTGTACTTGGGTTGAATTGTATTACTCAGCTCGAGAAGGTTTTTGTAAATTTCAATTATTGTTCGATCATACTCGCAATGCCGTTCGTTCTTACATTCTTGTTCTATTTTCATTGTTTTTAATGGGTATTGAATTATAATGATTGTCGATATGCTAACTACGCCCGATGATGCCACGAAAAATCCACGGAATTTCTTTGAAACAATATTCATTTCTATCAACGTAAAAAAAGGCTGGAAATAAATTATAAAAAATATTCCTTTCACTTTATGCGAAGAATATGTTACTACGGTTTTCATTCCGATTTGAACTGATGGCAACATGGCATTATTATCGCAGTTCTTGAAAATTGTCATCGAGACTGTCGCAAATAAATGTTTACCGACCGAACATAAGAAAAGTACGAGCTCGAGTTGTTTTGTTTCCGGATGGCAGAAGATAGAATAGCTTTTGTCATTAAAAAAATGGCCAAAAAAGCCATAAAAAGAATGCGGCCAAACATTCCAAATTATTCCACTAAACGCGATGGTGATTAAATGCACTGACATTATACTTGTTTTTTATGGCTTTGAAAATTGCAACACGATTTTATTCTGAACTGAACATTAATTTTCTTGTACACAATGGAGGATTTTCCTAAGTTATTCGAAATCGGTTTGAATTAATAATTGCAACATTGGATTTTTCACGAACGAACCACAATTGAAAATAACGGTTGTTATTTGGCTACTTCACTTCCGTTTCATTCTTAACTTCGTATTCAATCGCGGATTACCCATTAAAGAAACATTCCAATATAAAAAGTAAAACATTTTTCATTTTACCTCTGCTATAACGCAAAAAATTTGTATCTCTTTTTTTTCTCTATTTAACCCTCCTTGGTCACCGTGGGTAAACTTCCCCAGACCTAACCATGGGTCTAAATATCTATGGGTCCTAGTTTCAAATAAAGGTCGGCCCTCCAGGAAGCGAGGGTTTGAAGTGCCACTATGCCACTATTTTTTCCCTAGAAGTACCATGTCTGACGAGTATCCTGTTCCAATTTCACTTGAAAATATCGAATATCCAGAAAGTTATGATTTTTTGCGTGAAACGGTGTATTTTTTGACAAATTGACCTATTCGCGATTTAAAAAAAAAACATGTTGTCATTTGAATTTTGACATACCGACTTTTCACACATGTTCTGGAATGGTCAAAGTGTTTTCTAGTATTTTTTTCAATCCCGATCGGAATGATAGTTTTCAGACAGCATCCATTTGGAACTTGGCCGGGTGAATTTTACCCAGTGTGACCACTATGTTATTCTACCGAAGTGTGATCACGGAGAGTTAAGGGGCTAGGCTACTGTGAAAATTTCAAAAAACCGATAGTCGCTTGAGGCAACTTAAATTGAAGAAGGTCCAACATGTGTTGCAGAAATCGCCGATCGAAGGTAAACTTATTACAACGATAGAACTGCTAGTAAAACGCGTTTTTCTCGACATCGCATGAACGGATCGACTTGAAATTTGGTACACTTGTTCAGTGTAATAGTAGTTTAGTCGTGACCGACGTTTTTCGTCTTAACTTTTTTGGGTTAGTCATTAACAATAATGATTTCATTTCTCCTCGAAAAAACGAAAAAAAAAAAATGTATTGTTGCAACACGATAACAAAAATCGTCGGTAGAGTCCTAGCTAATATTTTCTATTTCAAGAATTTGTATTTATTTCGGATCAACCGGATGGCCAAAAAAATCAAGTAAGTGAGCCCCTCACGTTCCAAGGTCCTTCACGAGATTCTTTATAACTTCTTCAATAATTCATATTTCTCATTTGTCAAATCACTTTGTCAATGTACATACAAATAAATGTCCAAACGATTTGTCAATCCTACTTTTCCTTCAAAATTAATTTCTTTACACAACCCTGATTTTCGGATCGTCACAGTACCCTTACCCCTCAACTTTTAGTCGTGACTTCAATTTTTCATCACTTGAAGAGGACGAACGGCTTTACATTAAGGAGCCAGTCAGCTTTGAAGATTTCAAAAAATCGAAAGCAAGCAAGACTCGAAGAAATGGACGATGATGAGCAATCAGAAGGGATTTTGTACGGTGCAGGAATTGCCGATTGAGTTTAGGTAAGAGTTTTTCATAGTATAAACTTCAATACACCAATTCTCTTGAAATTTGAACCACATATTGTAAACATGATTCGCATCAAGATGACCCTCGATGGTTTTAAAATTTTGATTTTTACTCTTTTTTTTGCGAAAAACTGCGATAAAACGCGTTTTTTTTTACTCTTTTCGTTTTTTATCTGCCATTTTTTTATTTTTTGATAAAACTTTATATCCGAGGGTCATTTTGTAGCTGGTTTCATACTGAATCTAATGGACTTTGATTTTTTGTTTCAGGCAAGCCGTTGCCGACTTGTGATGGAGCTACCTAGCCCACCTATTTTGGAGGGGTTACATTAAACTATAGTTTTTGTACTTAAAAATGAATAAAAATGAATAAAAATGAATTAACATTTTTTTAATGTATTTCAAGATTTACTTATCAAACCCAACAACTTTTATATTCATATCTTTTATAAAATCCTCAAAAAAAATCGCGAAAAAAGCCTTTTTTCGTGGCTCCAAACAGGACTGGCCCTTTAATGACATGTATCAAACATTTTTTTCCGTAGTATTGTCGTTACCAATATTATATGATTCAAATAAATATAATTCTTTTGAACCGTATACATTTATTGAAATGTACCAAACAATTTCGACATCTTGAAGCAAGACTAACTTCCTCCTACGAAATTCTCCTTTCAGCGCCCATTTTACCCTCCTACAATTTTGGTTGTTGCATCAACGTCAATTATTTCGCAACAATTAATGTACTCCCCGCAAAAGTCGCAAAGAAAAGTGACGACGGAAAAAAAAGCAGTGTATAAAATAATAATTTACCCCTCGGCCTCGTCGTCGGTAACGTTCCTCAAAAGATCCTCGTGTTCCCTGTAACGCAGTTGAATCTCCGGCTCGAAGTCGCAACTATCGACTTTTTTCTTGTTTCTCGCGGCTTCGATAGTGCCCAATTCAATGGCCTTGACTTGTCGTTCGAGCTGATCGAGCATATCGTTACTGGCGACGAGATTGTCGATCGGTAATTTCGTCGGCGTCGCAGCTGCATCGTCGAAACTTCTCTTCTGGCTCAAAATAGCGTCGAGACTTATGGGAACGTTGCGCTCGGCAAAATCGTTGCCGTCCCCGATCCTCGACATTTTCGCGACACTCGCTTTTTTTCGTTCCTTCGCCGTTCCGACGTTCATGGCGTTCGAAATGGTCACGTGATCGAGTGGAAGCGCTTGAACGATGCTCGATTTTTCGAATGCTTTGAACTTCCGGGCGAGCTCTTCCTCCAAATTTCTATAATCGTTGCCGAACGATGAATTCGCGTCGTTCGCGAGTATTTCGTTGCAGGTGTCGTCGTCGATTCTCTTTTCCACCACCTGAAGACCACGATCGCCCCTCACGAGTTCCCACTGTTTGAGATTTTCGATTTCCGGCGCCTCGTAACGACGTCTCGTCGATCCCGAAATATTTCGCGCAGCCTCGCGTTCCGGAATTTCCGCTCTCGAAATTATTCTCGTTCCTGTATTATCGGGGCTTCGGAAGAATCTACGCTCGTGCGAGCTCAACGAACCGATCGAATTTCTCGCTAGCTGATCGCGCCCGAAAGCCTCGATTATTCGTTTCTCACGATCGGCCATTACCGGCCGAATATTCGTTCGACGCTTTTTAAATTTTTTATTTATTTATTTATTCAATTAAACCGTTAACGTTGGTTCATTCACAAATTTTGTCTAGGTCAACCAATCCCGCACGGTTTGTCGACTGTTTATTCGTTCAGTCCCTGCTGAATCTTCGTCAGCTCGTTTTCTTCTTCCTCGTCGCAGTCGTTCGTCAAAGGATTATTCTCTGTCGGATGAAAAGAAAGAAAAAAAAAAGCAGGCGCGTGCCTTCGTTATCAATCTTTCTTACGTTGCAAGCCTTTTTTTATTCCCCGAACTCCGCGAGACGTCAACAATCAACGTTAAAACAAAATGGAAATGATTTGGCAACGTGATAACAATGATTCTCCACAACAACAAAAAAGATAATAACAATCATAAGTCAGCGACCAGCTTCCCGTGGATGATACCCATGATAATGATGATGTTTAATTCCTTTCGCAAAATAAATTCCTCGCTAGCTTCCCAAACATTCTTAACCAATAGTCCAGTAAAAGAGGCGAAAACCCAGCACTTTTTAGCGTAGAATATGAATTTTTGACTGAAGGCAGGTGGTTGCACAGTGAAAGTAACCTCAATAAAATGTTGTTCAACTCCCCCCATCCCTAAGAAATAGGGGTTGAAAACTTAAAAATCGCCGTATCTCGATAATTAATAGCCCGATCAAAAAAGGTTTCGAACAAAAGTTGTTTGGAATAATAAAATTCGTTTAAAGTTATCTGACGTCCAAACCCCTATCTTTGAAAATAGCGGCAGAAAAACCATTTGAAAATTCGGAGTTGATGTAAGTGGTGCTTTCGTGTTTTGCGTCGCTATTTTCAAAGATAGGAGATTGGACGTCAAATAACTTTATACGTATTTGATTATTCCAAACAACTTTTGTTTGAAACATTTTTTCATCGGGCTATTAATTATCGAGATACGGCGATTTTTAAGTTTTCAACCCCTATTTCTTAGTGTTGGGGGCGAGTTGAGAGGCACCATTTTATTGGGATTACTTTCAGTATGTAACCATCTACCTTCAATCAAAAATTCATATTCTACGCTAAAAAGTGCTGCGTTTTCGTCTCTTTAACTGGACTACAAGGAGTCACCCCAATTCCACAGATTCGCGTAGAAATGCACGTGAACAAAAAAAGGGATTTATTTCGTTCGAACGAATCCTTTACGAACTTCAGAGTTTTTAATTCCCGTTAGCAAGCTTTGACGGCGAACAAAAAATGCGTTCGCCTAGGGTAACGTGAACTTTTTCCATTTCGATTCGAGCGAGAACAAATCCATTTTTCTTTTCTATGATGCGATCGTGTTCGAGTGCAGTTGGACAATGCTGAGCACGACACAAGCAAGCGGAACAAGCGTTTCATCGATGTCTTCCTATTCTCTCTTATTTCATTTGCAATTTGAAAAGCTTTTTTTAGCGATGATTCCACAATTTAAGGGAAACAAATATATTTTATAGAGTTTTTGTTTCGTCTCGTATTTTTCTCAAAACTTTTTCCTCGCGCCTCGAGGTTGAGACAGTGATTTACGATAACAGACGGAGGGGCTGCGCTTATCGACGACAAGCGGAACTTTTTTCGCTCTTTCTTTTCTCACCGCCGCCGATCCAATTCTTATCGAATCGTACAAGTCTCGTCGAACGTCAGTGGGAGTCGGTGGAACGAGTACGAGAGGAGAGGACACGATGAGAACAATCTAACAGAATATAATCCGTGAGTTGTATAGATCTGTATGTGTGTGTGTGGGTGTGTGTGTGTGTGTGTGTGTGTGTGTGTGTGTGTGTGTGTGTGTGTATATATATATATATATATATATATATATACACACACAGGGTGGGCCATTTAACGTGACTACCCCAAATATCTCCGTTGCCTTTAAAGTGACGAAAAAAATGTCAGGAGGTAATTTGATTGATTTCGAAGGGCTGATACAGTGGAAAAAAATTCATTTTTGTCAAAGCCATACTTTTTTCGTTCTCAAAGTCATCAATGGTTTTTCAAATGGGAACATGTTTTTTTTTTAAATTAAGACGTTCTAGCTGATATTCAGACGAATCCAACGACCTATGAAATCATTTCAAGGTCATCATATCATAGGTCGTTGGCTTCGTCTGAATATCAGCTACGTCTTAATTTAAAAAAACATGTTCCCAATTGAAAAACCATTGATGACCTTGAAAACGCAAAAACTATGACCTTGACAAAAATGAATTTTTCACCACTGTATCAGCCCTTCGAAATCCATCAAATTGCCTCCTGATGTTTCTTTCGTCACTCTAAAGGCAACGGAGATATTTGGGGTGGTCACGTTAAATGGTCCACCCTGATTATATTTATATACATACACATACAGTAGGTAAAAAAAGTATTTGTACATCTCACACGAAACTGTTGTTAATTCGGCTTAACTTTTTTGTTCTTGTTTTCCAAAGATTTTTGTAATCAGACATCATGTATATTTAGGATAAGCTATCGAATACAGAAACTTAATAAAGCATTCTATTTTTTTCGAAGGATTATTAGAAAAAAGCTACGTGTACAAATACTTTTTTCACCCACTGTACGTACGCACAATAGGTTAAAAAAAGTATTCGTAAATATTGCGTTTCTTAAATGAGTCTTCCAAATAGAATATTTTTATTGATTATTTTATTCGATAGCTCATTCTCTGTATCAATACTACATATTAATGTTAATATGAATACTGTGCGTTGATGGAAGTCCCTGAAAATGCACGGAAAAGAACGAGATATGTAAATACTTTTTTTGCCCCGATATATATGTATATATATATATATATATATATATATATATATATATATATATATATATATATATATATATATATATATATACGTCGAAATGTTATTTTTCATTACTTGCGTCTAGACGCTGCCGCGTCTCTTGATAAGTATGTACGATACTTGTAATTGAATCGGAAAAGGATTGAAACTTGAAATGCTCAAATTTATCTCATCAAAATATATTTAACGAACGCGATTTTTTCAGTGAGGAGATGTGAAGAAATTGAGACACTGGAACATTGTTGGAATACTTTGAAGTGCTTACGTCGCTGATTCATCATGTTAAAAGTAACATTTGATAATATTCGGAACCCTATTTGGATTAATTAACGACTAATCGACGAACGAGATTTCAATCTCTGATATGAAGGGCACGAGGTCGTTTTTCAAAGTATCGAAACACGGTCCTGTTACTTTGAGGACCTTAAACGCGTGCATTCCTAGTATAGAGTGAGATTCGGGGAGAATTTCCGGAATTGTTCAATGGAATAAGAGTTTAAGGACTTAGGCAACTGTGAAAATGACGAACGTTCGTCGCTTGAGGCAACTCAAATTGAAGAGGAAAGTCCAATATATGGCGCAGTAATCGTCGATTGAAGCTAAAATTACGATTACAACGATAGAAAAGCTAGTCAAACTTTAAACGCGTTTTTCTCGAAACTATGTTTTTCGAAACGGTGTACCCGATTTCTCGACATCTAATCAACGGATTGACTCGAAATTTGGTACACTTATTCAGTCTAATAGTAGTTTAGTCTCGACCTGCGTTTTTCCACTTAATATATTCTATGTTATTAACCCGTGGTTACCAAACAGGTGCAAATTTTCACCACCTAAAATTTCTTGTTCGTGGGCCTCTGTAAATTTTCGTTTTTATTTTCACGTATTTTCATCAGATAAATACTATTTTCGCATTCGAGACCATTACCATTGGATTCCTGGGAAATGTTTAACCCAAGGAGACTGGTTATCGATATATTTTTATTATTTATACGAAAGTAATGGTACTTTGAAAATGCAAAATCCAAAATTGCACTAACGTGGCATGTATGTATCCTCAATCGATGTGTGGTAACTGAGGGTTAACAATAATGATGTCATTTTTCCTCGAAAAATCAAATATATGTTAAGAAAAAAAAAATTTGATGATTAAAACTAAATACCAAAAAAAAGATCGGTTAAGTCAATATTATCTATTTTGAGAAAAAAAAACTCGTTTTTCTTTAAATTACGATCAATCGGATGGCCAAAATCAAGTACACCGTTGAGCCCCTAACGTTCAAAGGTCCTTCTCGAGATTGTTTATAACTTCTTCAAATATTAATATTTGTTTAATGAAATTCAGTACACAGCTGTGCTAATGTACATAGAAATATCTTCTAACATCTTACTTATTCCTTTGAATTTTTTTTTCATAACCCTGATTTTCAGGTCGTCGCATTAGCGTAACTCCTTAAAGAACACAAAACCGCACTGGAATATCGACATTCATTGGTTTTGCTAAACAAAATTGAGTAAGATTTCTTTGATAAAAAATTAAAAATCATTTGTGACGTATGCAGTTAATATAAATGAATTAAAATTCAATTTGGAGGTTACACGTGGATCGTTGCGGATTTTTTCTTCCGAGCATTTTCTAGCGCACCGTCACCTCAAACATATTCCAAAGTTTTCACGAATGAACGTTAAAAATGTAACACAGTTGCATAAATATTTCAGAGACATTTGATCGTTTTAGAACATTTTTATGCATACTTCAACCTACCCAGACTAACAGAGTGGAAATATTTGAAAATGAATATCCCAATATTTATGTAATATGAAGAGGAGGCAAATTTATGATACACCGTTGAACACATTAATCGATCCTTCTCTGGCTATACTGTTATTTGAAATAAATATTTTTCGTGTGCTTAGTGCAATTAGTTCCTTGATTTCTATCGTGTCACAAACTACTCATATTCAGATCGAATCGAAGATTTCCTTTGGAAAATGTACGTAAACCACCCTCGATTCATATTGCCGAATTCAGTTCGGTCGTAAAGTACAATTTCAATGAAGAGTCGATACCCCAGTGCGGGAAATATGCGTCGCCCATAAATAATTTATCATCTATACACTGGCAAAGCTATTCAAGAAAAATACAGTCCACAAATAGAACACTTTTTTTTTTATTGCCACTGACAAACTTTTCGAAAATTCACCAAAAGCATATCGCGTTCCAGCGATTGCGTTGAATGACGATTCAAGCAGAACTGATACACGTCTTTTTCGCAGCAAAAATTTAAATACCTTAGCACACAAGCTATTTTCACGGGGATCTCATGCGATCGAAGTAACGCAATCCAATCAAACAACCATATCGATCAAATGAGAAAACTTTTTTGTACGAATCGACTGATTCTGATGACACAATTTTCCGATCTCACGCAAAGATGACTTTGTACATTGGAGCACCGTTTCGCTTTATTCTCAAAAACACTGAATACCCATCCACAACCGAGACCGTAAAAGAGGCGGCACGTTCCGGACACAATAATTTCGTGTCGCGTGTAAGGGAGGACGATGAAAAATCAATTGGAAAAAAATATATGTTCGAAAACGGCTCGACGACGATTGATGATAATTTGAGAACCGTGTTTTTAATATTTTTCGAGTAACGAAGCAAGCACCGAGGTATACGAGGGAACTATACCGTTGAGACGACGACAACCCAACGCCATTCGTGAGCTACAGCGAGGAGAGGTTCTGGCCGTTTCGTTATCGGTTCTCTCGGCTAGATGCTGATAAGCGATAGCCTACCTACACATCTACATTCTAATAACACGTCTACACGTCAACGTGTGTATACGTACACGGCCGAGAAACGGCAAAAAATCGTCTCACGAGGCGCACCAGCAGAGAAAAAATGGAGATATGAGGAAAGACTTTGGAAAAGTAACGAAGAGAAAAAATCCATTTAATCCTTAGGTATACTTAATAAAGGAAAACCGACCGAGATGGCGGACGGTTTTTGATGACAATTTTTTTTTACCAAAGCTTCGACGAGAGGATGTTTGGTTCATTTTTCATAATGAATTTTATTTTTCTACGAATAGATGACGCGATACGACTGGGTGGCGTAAAGATGGTAAAAATAAAAGTGTGGTGCAATTGTAACTTCGCGACAGAAAAAAAGGGGACTCAAGAAGCATCTGAACGATGGCAATTGGTGACGAAATTTATGGTGTCGAAGTTTGCATCGTTGGAATGCAACAAAAATTCTTCTTTATGTGTTTATTTTCTCATTTTTATCATTCTGAAAAATCTTCTTTGCAGATTCAAATAATTCAAGGCTAAATAGGCAATTAAAAAATTATCGAGGCATTTATATCGCTAAAATATGCCAAACGAAATTCGATCAATTGAGGGGTCTTCTCACTTTAGGCGCTTAAAAGGCTATTTCCATGACTTTTTTTGATAGGTTTATGTTATAGATATTGATATAAAAGTTGTTACACTTAACAAATACACTTTCGAAATATATGAAAAAAAATCTATATTTATTTAAGTCACTATTTATAGACAAAAATGGTGATTAAAAAAATGTCCTAAAAAAATTGTAGGTCTACGCTGTTGATAAAATCTCGCAGATGGATCATCCGAAACAAAAAAATCAAACTAAAGTATCTAATTTAATTATCTTTTTGGTTTTTTTTTTCAGATGATTTTTGAAGAAACGCCAGTGGGTACTGTATACGCAGATTTTTTTACGACCCTCCAAGGATCATACAATATCCTTGTATATTTTTTATATTTTTAAATAAAGAAAATTAGACATATTTTTGAATGTATATACTTTTAGATAATTAAAACCCCAATCCAAAATTTCGAATAGTTTTCCTTGAAAAAATTCACAAAAATGACCTTTTTCCGGCTCCTAGGTGTATATGTCCCCTTAATAGAGAATAATTTTCGTTGCATTCTAACAATGCAAACTTCGATCTCATCGAGATTTTCAGTTTCTTTTTTCATCAAATTCGTCTCCCCTGCCGAAAAATCTGTACAGAAAATGTCATAAATTTGGAACGATAAAGGAAATCCGCGAAGGAATCAGAATTTGGCGAAATGTTTTCTTAAAAAATAAACCTTCGTGGGATTTCACGGTCGCGAAATTTTCCGATGCGAGACAACCAAAGATGCAGAGCATTCGAGTATGAAATTAATGAACAAAAAAAGAGCGTAATAACGAAAATTCCAGAGCCGCGCGGTAGATTCGAGATGAGCTCGACGAGCCACAACAAAAAGACCACTACGCGATTGCGTGGCGATTTTTTGGTTCCCTCGTTTCGGGTCAACGATTGGAGGGAACGAAGATTCAGAAAGGAAAAAGAAAAACACGAGTGACTCGCGTTTGTTGGCTCTTACGATACCACGACAAAAAACTTCAACGGAAAACAAAAATAAACAATACACTAGCAACAATAATTGGTCCAACCAATACATGGTGAATCAGTCAAACAAAATCATTCGAAAGCAAGTCCCAAAATAATCGATTCCCAGTAAAAATAAACGAGCATCAATTTTTTAGATCCTCGATGTTACTGACGCTGAAGTATGCATTGTTGGAACGCGACGAAAATCTATTTTTTTTTCTTTTTTCAATTGCCAAAATATTTTTTTGGCGCATTTTGGCCTAAAAAATCACTCCAACGTTTTTCGAGAGCCTCATTGAGAATCTACAACACGAATTGGCAAAAAATTATTGTCGTTGATAATGAAAATAAAGGAAGAAAAAATAATTTTCGTTGCTTCACAACGATGCAAACTTCAAATAGGTCGATGTTAAACTTGGCGACGAATAATTGAAATTGCTTTTTTATACTTTTTTTTTTAAATCACAGTTCGATGTGAGAATGATTTGTGAATTTTGTTCTGTGGACCAAATAGGTTAAAAGATACGTCAACGAAATTTAAAGGGTCTTCTTACTTTAGACGCTAAAAAAGGCTGTTTTCATGATTTTTTTGATAGGATTATATTATAGATATTGATATAAAAGTTGTTACACTTGATAAATACACTTTCGAAATACATTTTTTTTTTAAATTTATTTTGTCACTATTTATAGACAAAAATGGTAGTTAAAAAATGTTCTAAAGAAATGGTCGGTCTGCGCTGTTGATGAAATCTCGGAGATGGATCATCCGAAACAAAAAAATCAAACGGTTTTAGATTCAGTATGTCAATGGCTGTAGCGCTTATCATAAGATTTTTGATATGTGCAAAAATAAAAAAATGGCGGACATTTTTGAAAAAACAAACAAAAAAACGTGTTTTTTTCACCGTTTTTGGCAAAAAAAGATAGCAAATATCAAAATTTAAAAAACCTTGATATGAGCTTTAGCTATAGTTATAAAAAATATGTGATTAAAATTTCGTAAGATTCGGTTCAGTAGTTTCGACGATTTTATCAACAATCCGTCGTAAAACGTTGTTTCGAGAAAAACGTGTTTAAAGTTTGTTTGGGTTACGTAAATACATAAAAAAATGTTTTTTTATGTATTTCGAAAGTTTATTTATTAAGTGTAACAACTTTTATATCAATATCTATAATATAAACCTATCAAAAAAATCAAGATAGCCTTTTTTAGCGTCTAAAGTGAAGGACCCCTTAATGTTTGTGTTACAACTTCCTAGCCCATTAAACGAATCCGGGAGTTTGCCCCTCTACCGATCGGTTGGCCGGTCATCACATCCGGTACAGTGTATGGTTGCCGGGAAGAAGGAGTGTTCCATAGGTTGTGCAACGAACGAGGTTCAGTAATGAAATTCGACATGGCGGGAGAATGAAGAGGGACATGAATGCGTATAGAAATCTTTTTTCGACCACTTGGCGTCAAGCCGCCCGTCACTTGATATATTACAAGCCAAATATTCGAACAATGATTTTTTGCCACACAATTTTTTTTCATTCCTAATTTAAATATACGTGGGTGTGACGAAAAGTGGTCAAGTGGCTCAGGAGATCGAGATTAACGTTGTTTTCTTTGTTAGGCACGCGCATAATTGAACATTTGCAGAGCTCCGATTCTTCGCTGTTTTACACATTTATTTTATGAACATCGATAATTTAATATAATTTAATTTTAATTTTTTTTACAATCTAATGTTTTCATTGCTTTACAAAATCTATTTTGTAAAAACCGATCATTACCAATTTTTGGCATGTATGATGTTTCAAATAGTCTAAAAGATGTGGCGGATTGTCAAGTTCGAAACCATTTTTCAGCATTTTCTCTATTTAATGGAAATCTCCGATTTCTTTAAAAATTGACTTGGCCACAAAACCATACATTTTTCTGTTTTTATATACAGGGTGATTGGAAGTTCAACCTATTCCATGAAAGGGGCCATTCCATTCCAAGGGGCGATAAATCAACTCCTGTCAATTAGGGATCGAAAACTATGGGCTTGAAGTTTGCATCGTTGATATGCAACGGAAATTTGTAACTTCTCTTCCATTTCTTAATTTTATCATTATCGAAAATAGTATTTTGTAAATTTAGGTTGTAGATCGCTGAATAAAGGGTCCCGACAATTTTTCGCGTATTTATCTTTGTTTGAATCTGCCAGACGAAATTTTGCGAAATTCACAAAAACAATATTTCGTTGCCTTGCAACAATTCAAACTTCAACGTCTTCGAAAATGAGGGGTTTCCGAGTTATAGTGGTTTTACGATTATTAGAAATTTTCAGACCTGTTACCAAAAATAAATAATTGCAAAAAAAAAAATATTCCACTCTGGGCACTCAATTGAGACTTTTCGGAAATCTGTGTGTTTTGGAAGCCGCAATTTGTATGCCAAGTGTCATACGTTTTGTTCGAGTAATTCGCGTTGATTTTTGAAAAATTTACGCCAAAATAACAATTCTTGCCACTTAAGATCTTTTATTTCTAAGATTTTGGAAATGTTGGACACGCGTTTTTGTTAAAGTAATAATTCATTTATCAGCTTCTAGAGAAGCATCAATTGAGTGCCCAGAGTGGAGTAGTTTTTTTTTACCATTATTTGTTTCTGGTAACAAGTCGGAAAATTCCTAAAAAATCGCAAATCCACCATAACTTGGAAACCACTTATCGTCGATCCCTAATTGGCAGGGGTTGAACATCTATGTAATTTTTACATAATTCGTTGAAAATGACCTCTAGTACAACCCTTTTTAAGGAATAAGTGAAGTTTCAAATGACCCTGCATACTTATATAAAAATACTTCTATATTTACTTTCATAAATACGGCTATATAAATTTTCTAAGTATTTGAATATACTTATATAAATATTTTTTTTTTATTACTTTCCAAGCGATTTCCACAAATAGCTCAATACGTCAAAGCTATAAATCGTCCCATTTGCTTCTCGTTTTTCTCAGTATATAGGCCTATCGTAATTTAAGTCCCTCGTCGTCACACCCCCGGACAATTTCACGGTGGTCACCTGAGTGAAATGGACGCGGCCGATTTTGGCGTCCGTCGTAAGAACGGTACACGTCCAATTGTGTTGGCAAAACTGTAGAACGCGATTTGGATCGTGTCGAATGTCGGAAAAAACGAATAAACTCAAGCAATCGCAAAAAAAAAACATCATTAAAAAGTCTTGGTTATGCGATTGCAAAAATCTGAGTAACTATAACTTTTCCATTTTTTCTCATCGCGAGAGATGGTACTCCGATTATCGAAAATGAGTAGGCGGAAAGGAATGGTTTGTTTCAACCGAATCAGATTGTGAATCCCGGCCTACTAGACTTTTGTTCAACAATCAATAATCAATGAAATTATATATTCAGCCCAAGTAAACATTTTAATTGATTACACATTACTCTAAAAACAAACGTGGATTTGGTTGTGATAACATTTTATTTAAATCAAATAGACTTTCCGTCCAATGCCATTAAATTATATGTTCAACTTTAACAAGTATATCATTTCGTTAATAACGAATACCCTTTCTTACCAAAAAGATACGTTCGCTCCAATAACATTTTACTCCAGTCCAAAAATATTTAGTCTATCGACAAATCTTTTCGCTTCTAACCTTTCACACAAAATCTCGAACCTCGTCACCGTAAAATGGCGGATCCGAAAAGTTGACTTGAAATGAAAATCAGTAAATTGATTTTGATCAAATATTCAAAGCTTAGATTTTGAGATTATTCATAACCAGATCACTGCACAACACAATCTTTCCACCCGGAACGTACGCTCTTTTTATATCTACTAAAAATTGATTATAATCTAATGAATCGTTCAATCATTCACTGAATACTCTGCTCCAATATTTTTTTTTTGAATAAATGATTTCTCCCTCCCACCACCCACTGAAAAGTTTCATTGAAATGATAATTGTACTCTGCATATATCTATTTCACGAAGTCTAGCAAATATTTTGTTAGCACATAAATAATAACTTCGAGAAAAAATACCTCAAATTTACGGCGTTGAAACGAATCGTTTCGCCAGGTGCACATCAATTCAACACTGCTGCTATAATTATAATTATCCATATTGTACGTGTTATTCGACAATGACGATCATGCAGTAGTGCATTTCGGGAATACAGGTTCAAATTTGAAAGACGTATAATTTTAACCACTGGTGGACAGTGAGATTTAAGGGATCATCACAGTGTAAAATATTCAAATAATCGATTCGTTTTTGCATTATCCGGAACATGCTGTTCGTATACTTACGTAAACGTAAATAGATCATTTTTATGAAGATTCCGCACTCGAAACTTTAAACGCGTTTTTCTCGAAATGTCGTTTTTCAAAACGGTGTACACTCTCAAAGGAAGAGTTTTTGCAAGCTATGCGACTCGAATTTTGACACATCATTCTTCACGTAATTCTTTATCTTGCTATGGAAGCTTTTTTTTAATCTTCATAATTTTTAACGTAAAACTGTCAAAAAAATAAGCTAAATTCAATACTTTTTTTTCAAAACGCCGCTGTTTTTAAAATTTTTATAAAAAAAAAAACCTCAATAGCGAGATAGCGGCTTTCATACTGATTAATAGTCTTTTTACAAATTTTGTTTCAGATAATATTTACGGTCACAACCGAGTACGCCGTGTCCTTTTTTCGAAGACGATTTCGACTCTTTAAAAAACTGTAAAAAATAAGCCCGTTTAAGTAAACTGTAAAAAAAAAAACGTTTGAAAATGTATTTTCTATTCTTCATGAGTGCTTTGATTTGACATTTAAAAATCAGACTCATTAGCGTATTCTAACCATCGAAAAAAATCTCAAAAATCAGCTATTTTTCGACCCGTTACACTGCGATGATCCTTTAAAAACATCGACTGTTTAAAATTAACTTTACCTATAGTCCAATAAAAAAAACGGAAACCCAGTACTTTTTAGCGTAGAATATCAATTTTCGACTGAAGATAGATGGTTGCATACTGAAAGTAACCCCAATAAAATGTTGCCCCTAAACTCACCCCAACCCTAAGCAATGGGGGTTGAAAACTACAAAATCGGCGTACCTCAAAAATTAATAACCCGATCAAGAAAGGTTTTAAACAAAAGTTGTTTGTAATAATAAAATTCGCATAGTTGTCTGGCGTTCAACCCCCTATCTATCAAAACAGCGGCACAAAAACGACTCGAAACACTCTTGTGTTTTTGTGCCGTTATTTTCAAAGCTAAGCAATTGGACGTCAGATAACTTTATACGTATTTTATTATTCCAAACAACTTTTGTTTGAAACATTTTTTCATCGGGCTGTTAATTATCGAGATACGGCGATTTTTAAGTTTTCAACCCCAATTTCTTAGGGTTGGGGCGAGTGTTGAGGGGCAAACATTTATTGGGGTTACTTTCAGTGTGCAGCCATCTATCTTCAGTCAAAAATTCATGTTCTACGGTAAAAAGTGCTGGGTTTTCGTCTCTTTTACTGGACCACTACTTCGGTATCGAGTCTTACAGTGGACGAATGGTTAGTCGGGAGAGCGTGAACCGAATAATCCGATGACGATGCGTGTCTCACAGTAAGGAGCAACGAACAAGAGGAACAACTGGCGTTTCGAGAGAGCGAACAAGCGAAAGCTGTGACGAGTCAGCCGAGCGAAACTATTATACTTCATATGTGTGTGTGTGTTTATATATATATATATATATATATATATATATATATATATATATATATATATATATATATATATATATATTCAAGCACACTCTGAGAAGAGTGAGAAGAATAAAAGAGGAAGAATCAAGCGGCGTGAAGGGCCACGGTTTCTTCGTGAGCCAGAGGCATAGGGGAGGGAGAGAGAATCTGACTCACGAGGAGAGTTCTATCTCTTTGGTCGTTTCTCTATCTCGAAGACGCCGAGAACTGCCGCGAGGCTCCGCCGAGCTGCACAAAGCCCCATGAGAAAGCACAACCCGAAAGCGGACGCGCACGAAAGCGGACCGGGTTCCCCCGTCTTCGTCCCTCGGTACGCTCGAGCGTGCATCGGAAAGAGATCGATCGGAAATGCTAAGAGGAATTTTCTTCTTCCAACTTATTTATCGACTTCGTTTTATTTATTTGAATCGAGCTGTTGGCTTTCAACGGGTCGTATCGGGGAGTGTAAAAGAGAGAGAGGAAGACAGAAAAAAAAGAGCAATTCGTGACACGTGGATAAAATTGTTTTTTTTTTTTGCTTTTGTTCGGTTTAAAGCGAAACAGAAGATGTACCACGGAACATACGAGTGCGGGAGCGATAGCGGAAATTTTGAGACGGAGATTTCTCAGGGATTAACAATATTTAAGGGGTCTTCTCCCTAAAAAGGCTCTTTTCATGAATTTTTTATAGGTTTATATTATAGATATTGATATAAAAGTTGTTACACTTAATAAATACACTTACGAAATACATCACCAACATTTGATCTAGTTATTTAACCCTTTGCGGCATAGTGTAACACTGGTGTTACACCTTATTCAATTCAGATTTTGACGATTCAAAATTCTTTTTTAATTAAATATGGCGGTTGTAAATGCGTTTCAAGGTTCCGAGGACTTCGATAACTACTAAAACATACCTGTTAAATTTTTATTCTTCACGTAGCGGGTGTCATTAATAACGAAAGTGCAAAAAAAACGTGCACGTAACGAAAAATCTTTGCTTTTACTTATAGACGAAAATGGTAGATAAAAAAATGTCCTGGAAAAATGGTAGATCTGCGCTGTTGATGAAATCTCGGAGATGGATCATCCGAAACAAGAAAATCAAACGGTTTAAGATTCAGTATGTTAATGGCTATAGCGCATATCAAGCGATTTTTCATATATGCGAACATATCAAAATGGTGGACATTTTACGAAAAAAAAAAAACAAAAAAAACGTGTTTTTTTCACTGTTTTTGGCACAAAAAAAAATTAGTAAATATCAAAATTTGAAAAAATCCTTAATATGCGGTATAACTACAGTTGTAAAGAATATGTGGTTAAAATTTCATAAGGATCGGTCCAGTAGTTTCGAAGATTTCATCAACAAGCCGCCGAAAAACGTTGTTTCAAGAAAAACGCGTTTAAAGTTTGGGTTACATAAATACATAAAAAAAAACCTTTTTTAAATGTATTTCGAAAGCGTATTTATAAGTGCAACAACTTTTATATCAATATCTATAATATTAATCTTTCAAAAAAATGTATGAAAATAGCCTTTTTTAGCGTTTAAAGTGAGAAGACCCCTTAAGGCCGGAGCCTTAAATAGAAACTCCGAAAAAGCGTTATTTCGGGATTTTTTAGAAGGGAAAAAAAAAGTGCGTCCAGCAAACATTGAGGTATATATTTTTATGTATATGTGGAGCGTATTAAAAAAAAATCAACATAAAACCATAAATGACTGCAGATTTATCAGTCTATCCCATGTGCCTCTCGCCACTGCATTGGGCGTGATCGCAAAAATCTAAACGACCTATCGAATCGAAACAAAGTTTATGTTCTTTCGTATGAAAATCTCTTTTAAGGTAGTTCCTCTGCGAAAATCTCAACCAAAAGTTTACATACCATGTTCATGTTTAAAATATTGATAATTGGTTCAAATAGTAATAAATAAAATTAAAAACTACGCAATATTGACTCGGTACTAGTAGATAATACGATGGATATCATTTATTGCCGTAAAATATATTTTATATTGTGTTTTTGATCTACCATTGCTAGTAAACTTTTTGCCGGGACTGTCCAGGCTTTGCCCCAATTGTTTTTTTTCCAGGCTTTGCCAGGCTTTGCACCAAAATTGTGAGGGCTTTTCATGGTTATATCTTGGAAACTAGATGGTGAATCATTCTCATTTTTTTCACATTATTCGTGATATCTTACTCTAGCTTATCCTCGTTTTTTATCAATTTCTTAATTTTAGTTTTGACGGTAAAATTAATGATGCTCTGTTTGCCAATCATAACGCATTTGTTGCGTGTAAACCAAGCCAACTTTAAGTGTAAATATCTCAGGTTTGGGGTGGTCAAACTTATTCAAATTGCACAGATGTTTGGATAATGTATTGAATAACATATATGTCAAATTTCAACCATTTCTTAATTCAACTCTTCTGTGGAGGTACTACCTTAACTGAACTAAAAAATTATTATCTCTATTGAGTGTTTCTATTAAAAAATTATTAACTCTATTAAGTGAACTGAATTAAATTTAATTGAAATGAAAACTAAATCATTTTTATAGCACGTTAAAGTGTTTTTTTTAAACACATTTTTTTTTTCAAACCTGAGAAAAGTTATAATATCACGATTTTCCAGCTTTTTCTTAGTTCACCCAGAAGAAAAATATATGCCAATTGAAAATTTCATTGGTTTTTCTTTTAAATTCAAGAATTACAAGCTGCATCTTTCCCGCCGATTGGAGACTGCAGTGGCAAGACGCACATGCATTAGGCTGATAAATCCGCAGTCATTTATTGTTTCGTGTTGCAACATTTATTGTTTCGTGTTGCAAAATTTTTTGTTTCGTGTTGCAACATTTTTTTATACGTTTCAAATATACCTACATGAAAAGATACCTAAATATTTACTGGGCCCACTTGTATTCTTTCCTTCTAAAAAAATTCCCGAAAAACGCTTTTTTGGTCCTTCTAATTCAGGCTCCGGTCGTTAACGAGAGACACGAAAGAGATGAGATGTAGGTTTCGATTGAAATCGTTCGAGGATGGTGTCAGGTGGAAATCGTAGTAATCGATAATTGCGACAGTGATATTATCATTATGCTACTATTATTGTCGACGATGAAGAAGATAGAGCGATCGTATATACAGCTTTGTCGAGTAGCGTCGATTCATTTTTTCTTCGTCAATGGAAAATAATCGTACGATATCGGAAACCTGAGGAAAAAATAAGTGGAGATTGTGTACACGTGAAACGATCGAGGAAAATTTCTAGGCTTTCGTGTACACCGTTGTGTGGATCTCGCACGTGGCCCATCGAAAGACACGAGCGTTCGCGCTTCCGGGTTCGCTCGAAATCACGCAGGAGCGGATTATAAGCCCACGCCGACAAAAACCAGAAGAGAGGCAAGATTTTGAGATATCTGGATCATCGGATCACAAGAAACGAGGGGAGGAGAGGACTGGAAGAGAGAGAAAAAGAGAGAGAGGGGGGGAGGGCCATATAGGGACAAGAACGTCCAACTATTACACGAGACACGAAGAAACACGAGTCATTGAACGATCAATGGAACCCGTTGAAATTGCCCATTAAGAGAATAACACGAAAATCATCGATATAGAAACCCCAAGTAGGAAACATTCTCTCCGAGAGGAATATACGATTGATTTGTTTTTTTTCCTTCCCCTCAGTCTTTATGTTACGAGGCGATGAAAACTTTCCACGATTATGTTTTCGCAGCTGTGGCAATTATGATATATATATATATATATGTTGTTGAAACAGAAAACGGTTGTACACAATCGCATGGCAAGAGGCCACGCGTTATTCGCTGCCCTTGAAAGAGAAAAAAACTGAGAACGTGTGCCCGGGTGACCGTAACGGGCACGAGTGAACCAGAGGACATTTTCGAACCGATAATCCTCGAGGACGGTTCAAATTCGAGAATAAAGGGAAACGGATAACTCCTGGCTCGGCAACCTTGCAGTGCCTGAGACTTCGTTTACGCCCGAAAAGTTGGGCTCTCCTCACTTTTGGCTATTTTCATGAATTTTTTTCATAGGTTTATATTATAGATATTGATATAAAAGTTGTTACACTCAATTAATACACTTTCGAAATACGTGAAATTTTTTAAAATGTATTTATGTAACCCAAACAAACTTTAATCGCGTTTTTCTCGAAACAACGTTTTTCGACGGCTTGTTGGTAAACGTTAACCACGTTATCAATGTTAACGAAATAAATTTTAACCACATATTCTTTACAAATATAGCTATAGCGCATGTCAAGGATTTTTTTTAAATTTTGATATTTACTTTTTTTGCCAAAAACGGTGGAAAAAAACACGTTTTTTTCGAAAAATGTCAGCCATTTTGTTATTTTTGCATATATATGAAAAATCGTATGATATGCGCTATAGCCATTAACATACTGAATCTAAAACCGTTTGATTTTTTTTGGATAATCCATCTCCGAGATTTCATCAACAGCGCAGACCTACAATTTTTTAGGACATTCTTTTAACTACCATTTTCGTCTATAGATAGTGACTCAAAGAAATGAAATTTAAAAACAAATGTATTTCGAAAGTGTATTTATTAAGTGTAACAACTTTTATATCGATATTCTATGATATAAACCTATCAGACAGATTCATGAAAATAGCCTTTTTTAGCGTCTAAGTGAGATCCCTTGACCAAAACGAATTTTTTTTTTTGAAAATTTGTGCGGCTGTCCAAACTTTCGAGGCCGAACGGCAAATTCTGAAAAAAACCTACGGGCACAGTTGCTAATACAGTCGAACCTCGATATAACGAACCTCGACACAAGGAAATCCTTGACATAACGATGATTTGTCCATACCCTTCTGATAGACCTCCGAAACTTTCATATAACGACAAAATCATATACATTATGCTCTAATTGCTAATTGCTTGTAAAACATGCTCTACTTTAAAACCTTCTTTCTTTAAAAAATATCCCCATATTTATAGTACTAATATATTTTTATTAACGAACATTTTAATGAACATATTTCGGTGTAACGAAACCTCAATATAACGAAAACTCGATATAATGAACCTCCCTAGAGATTCTTTGTATAGTATTCCGATATTACTATACATCCGACACGATTATCCGAACTAATTGAGACGGGACGTCGTTCGGATAATCATAAATTCGGATAATCGAAAATGTATCTCGGATTTCCGGGAAAATTAACTCATATAATATAAATAGTATCGAAAATTCTCTTTATTAATCCAACGACCCTAAATTCTTTATTTGATAGCAATTAACAATGAGGAAATTTTCCATTTTTATACCGCCGCTACTTATGCAGTTAAATCACAATTGCGACTTAAAATAATGATCAAGTTTTGGCTGTAGCATAATAGTTGCGCGTTTCATTGTATATATATAAAATGTATATACGATATAATGTGTGAAGTTACATACAGGAAATAATGTATTTTGAAAATATCTCCAAGTGCTAGGAAACAGCTTTACGAGAGAAAAAAAATGGCGTTGAAGTTTGGATCGTTGGAATGCAACGAAAGTTCTTTCCATTTCTTACTTTCGTTATTGAAGTAAATCATATGAGGCAGATTCGGCTTTTTAATAACTAAATAAGAATCTTTAAACATCTCTGCGTGATTTTCGTAGCCCAAATCTGCCAAAGGAAATGTAGAGAAAACAAATCGTTGCATTCCAACGATGCAAACTTCAACGCCATGAAAAAAGGGGGATATCTTAGGGCGATACCTTAACTGAGAAAAAAAGACCATCATTGAGTTCGATTTATCGAACTTTCGGATTCGGCGTCCGGATAATCGAAAATTCGGATAATCGACGTTCTACTGTAATATTGTACAGGCCTGTACATTCGTTCCGACAGTTTGAAATCGAGCTGCCAGAGTTAAAATAATAGAGTTGAAGATAGCATCGTCGGAACGCAACGAAAATTCATTTTTGAGAATTGCGAAAATATTTCTTCGCCGCATTAGGGCTAAAAAAATCATTTCGACCCTTTTCTGATTAAAAATCTACAACACAAATTGGCAAGAAGAGATTTTTGTTAATAATGAAAATAAAGAAATAACGGAAGAAAAAAGAATTATCGTTGCGTTCCAACGATGCAAACTTCAATACCATGTTAAAATATGATGCTGACGATCGAATTTTTGGAAATGGTCTAGAAGTTTGCATCTTGTTTCCATTTCATTTTCTTTCTTTTTATTATCATACGAGATATTTTTTTCGAGATTCTTATCGCCAATCTTCAAAAAAGTATCTTAAAAAATGATTGAGAGATTTTTGCTGGCAAAATCTGCCAAAATAAGTAAAAAGAATTCAGAACTATCAATTTTTAATTCATCCCAACGATGCAGAATTCGACCTCATGCCTGAAAACGACTGAAGCTTTTTTCCGCGAACTTTCGGTATGTACAACTAAATGCTTTTAGAACTTTTGTGCGCTCTGTGTCATCCAAATACGTCGAATAGGACCTGAGGAAATGCAATTTCCCGTTTGAAAGGACCGTGGCGCGCAAAACCCATCAGCATTTATAGGGGAGCTTTTCAATACACATCCAATCTAGTTCTATACATATCCAATCTCGTCAAGACCCGTTTCATTAGCTCTGATTATTATTCTACTCAATTTCCTTTTTTTGTGATGTAATCCTGAGCATGTATTAAACTGTATGTTTAAAAAAAACTTTTTTTTAGATATAGCCAGTATTATATTAAGCGGGTTAGGCCACTGTGAAAATGTCATGAAATCGGTAGTCGCCTGAGAGAACTCGAATTGAAGAGGGAGGTCCCACATATGGCGCCGGGATCGCAGATCGAAGATAAACTTATGATTACGATAGAACTACTAGTGAAACTTTAAACGCGTTTTTCTCGACACACTCAGAAAAAAGATTTATTATGTTCTAATAAATTGGCATTAGAACATAATTAGAACATAATTTATTAGAAATGAATAAATGTTAACTCGTATGGAGACAGTTTTTATGTCATTGTACCTACAGCATTTATTCGGCGTCATTAAATATGTTTTTTTACGTGCCGATTTTTCACATCAATTAAAAGCCATATTTAAAGTAGAAAATTTGAATAAATATTTCCTCAAATCAAATAAATACTACTTCCCAATCACGAAAACCTCTTATTTCGCGACTATGGTCGTGTTCGTTGGGCCTCATCATTTTGATACGAACAAGTGCGCATGCGCATAATGATGCGCAACGCGCAACTGCGCAATGAAACGACTCATTCGTTTTGCGCATGACTCATTTAACTGCGCAGTTGCGCGTCGCGCATCACTATGCGCATGCGCACTTGGTCGTATCAAAATGATGAGACCCAACGAACACGACCTATGATACTAATGCGCGCATGCGCACTTTGCCCTTCAACGTGACGGGCCCGGCAACAGGCCGCTCGTCAGATGTAGCTTACCATGTAGCTTCTCCCTATGCCAATGCTTTTGGCACAAGTGTCAGTGTTGCGTTTCGGAAGTGAGAAACTCGAAAGTGAGGAATGATTTAAGTATAAGTAAGAATATAAAGTGAGAAAATAATGACGGACGAAATGACACAATTCCTCGAAAAAACCAGCTGGGGAATTATGAAATGTCCCATTAGATGTTAAGAAAAACTCTGTCGGATATAAAACACCTATTTCTTCTAACTTATATATCCTATAAGATGTTAACAAAAATTCTTAGTAAATCTAAACTTAGTAAACATAAACTTAGTAAACATAAACTTCAATAAAAAATGTTCTTAGCTGTTAATAAAATCGTAGTAGGCCGACATACGAATAAGAAAACTTATTCGCCGAGACAAACTTCTTTGTCATTAATAAATATTTTTTCTGAGTGCACTGTCCTTTTCAAAACGGTGTACACGACTTCTCGACATCTAATGATGGGATGAATAGAAATTTAGTAGACTTATCCCGTGTAATAGTAGTTTAGTCTTTGACGTGTTTCTTCTTACTTTTTTCTTTTCATCAGTTATTAACAATAAACATGTCATTTTCCCTAAAAAATCGAAAAAAAAATTCTTTCGATGATTGGAACCCGATAAAGATAGGTCGGTCAAGACTTGGACAATATTATCTATTTTAAGAAGAAAACGAACTCGTTTTTTTTCTATTTCAGATCAACCGGGTCACGTTTAGGGTCCTCTGCGAGATTCTTTATAATTTCTTCAATTATTAGTATTTTTTCATGAAATTTGGTACACAACTCTGTTAATGTACACAAAAATAAACGTCTAAACGATTTTTCAATCTCACTTATTTCTTCAAAAAAAAAAAAAAAAAAAAAAATGTTTTCAATAACCCTGATTGTTTGTTTTTCAACATTAGCCTAACCCCTCGAGACCTGAAAAAAGTAGATTCTTCGAATTTGAGAGTAAAAAAAGTACAGAGTGCTTTCCGCCTGAAGTAGAATGGACTGTCGAATGGGGTTGAGGTTTGCATTGTTGATATGCAACGAAAAGTTGCAACTTCTTTTCAATTTCTTATTTCTATCGTTATAGAAAATCATATTTAGTAGATTTAGATTGTAGATCGCTGGATAAGGATCTCAAAAAATGTTCGCGCTATATCCATAGCTCAACCTGCAAAACGAAATTTGGGAAAAACAATATTTCGTTGCGTTGCAACGATGCAAACTTCAACGTCATACTGTCGACACATTTCCTATTTATTGTCGTAATATATCCGTCGTATATTTATTTCCGTCGTAATATATAGAAATAATATGCACTGCAGCTCGATGGGCTTTGTATTTCCCAAATCAGCGAATAAAAATGCAATTCTATACAAGAAATTGCCCGCGCAATAATGCACAGAAGTGAGGTTCATTAACAAAAACGCGAGTGAAGTCTTCATCCGCCAATACAAAGTGTACCAATCCCCCTTAAAGTTTGCTTGTCCGGTAAATCATGGTGTTGGAGTTTCCATCGTTGGACCGCAACGAACCATCTTTATTTTTTCACTTCTTTATTTTTAATCCTATTCAAACTCTTCTTTTGCAGTTTCCGGTTATGGACCCCCAATGAACAACTTAAAAAATATTTCACTCATATTAATAGCCCGATGTGCCAAACAAAAAAATGGTCAACACGAAATCAAAAATAATATCGTTGCATTTCAACGATGGAAACTGCAATACCATGGTAAATCCCCTATCAAGATAAATAACCCCCGAACGACAAACTCAGATATTTCGACCGAAAGATTAGTGGATTCCAAAGCGAGATTCCGTTATTAGGAAACTATAAGGAAGCTTATTATACGTTCCGCGATTGAATCTTCGACTAGACATTTTTGCAAGTTTCGAGGTACTTGTACCTAGTTCACCCATACGGTGAAAAGAAAACTCCAGAATGGACCATCGACGTTTGAAAGTGACGCCTGACATGGGAAAGCGAATGGAAGAAAAAAAAAAGGATGACTTGTTCCTTTTGATAGCTTGCTGACAAGCATGTCTGTGCAGTGCATACACGATGTTGAAGTTTGCACGGTTGAATCGCAACGAAAATAAATATTTTTTAATTTCTTCTACATCTTATGGTAAATGTTGCCAACAAAAATCCTCCAATCATATTTTAAGATATTCGTTCCGCGATCTACAATATAAATGTTAAAAAAAAAAGTTTTAAAAATATTACGATATCAAAATAAGGTAATTCTTTAGATAAGTGACTTTTCCGAAAAAATGAGCCTAACATTTTTCTTTTGCTATTTTCTCATTTATTGGGTTATACATGATGATATTCAGTCGGGAGAAGTTGAAATTAAAGGGTTTTTACGTTCGCGGAAACACGTGATAAATCAGGGCATTTTTTATCATTTCGACGCCTATATTGGGAGTGGAGGTTTTCTAAAAGAAGCCTTCCTGAATACAAACAAACCCAACCCCCTCCGGCGTGAGGGTATTAATACAGGAGTTTGTTTGTGTTTGTTTGGGTAATAAATAAGAAAAATAGCAACAAAACAAAATGTTTGCGCTCATTATTCGGAAGTCACTTATCTAAAAAATTACCCAAAATAAGACTTTTTTCGAGAGTGGTAAAAATCGAAATTTGACCCTTAAGGGGGTGAAACAGGGGTTTTAAAGTTCGTATGAGACAACATATTTTTTTGTCAGATATACTTGAAACTTGGCATAAATACACTAAAATGCAAATAATTAAACGCGTATTTCGGCATTTCCGAAAATTCGAACCTTAAGAGGGTCAAACGGGGGTGTCAAAGTTTGTACGAGACAACACATTTTTTTGTCAGATATACTTGAAACTTGGCACAAATACACTAAAATGCAAATAATTAAACATGTATTTCAGCAATTTCCAAAATTTAACCTTTAAGGGGGTTAAACGGGAGTCTTAACGTTTGTATGAGGAAACATATTTTTTTGACCAGATTCACTTGAAACTTGCCAAATTTATTTTATATATAACACTATATGTTTTCCTCGCTGTTCGGTGCGTGTAGACAGTCAAGTAGTACTTTCAGCCCCTTAACTCTGATTGCTTGGGTTGGCATAAATACACCAAACAAACCCAAACAAATACATGTTTAATTATTTATATCGGAGTCTACTTATACCAAGTTTCAAGCAAATCTGACCGAAAAATACGTTTTCTCGTATAAACTTAAATACCTCGTTTCACCTCCTTAAGGGGTCTTCTCACTTTCGACACTAAAAAGGCTATTTTCATGACTTTTTTTTAGGTTTATATTTTAGATATTGATATAAAAGTTGTTCCACTTAATAAATGCACTTTCGAAATACACAAAAAAAAAATTTATTAATGGCTATAGCGCATATCATACGATTTTTGATATATGCAAAAATAATAAATTGGCGGACATTTTTCGAAAAAACAAAAAAAACGTGTTTTTCGCCGTTTTTGGCAAAAAGATAGTAAACGTAACATTTTTTAAATATCCTTACAATGCGCGATAGCTATAGTTGTGAAGAATATGTGGTTAAAATTTCATAAGAATCGGTTCAGTACTTTCGAAGATTTTATCAAACAAGTTTGTTTGGGTTACATAAATAATTTTTTTATGTATTTAAAAAGTGTATGTATTAAGTGTAACAATTTTTATATCAATATCTATAATACAACCCTATCAAAAAAATGCATGAAAAAAGACTTTTTTTAGCGTCTGAAGTGAGAAGACCCCTTAAGGATCGAATTTCGATTTTTACCACTCTTGAAAAAAAAAGTCTCATTTTGTATCAAACGTAAAGACTGCCGGGTGAGAATTAGGGGCCACGGATATCGCAATACTGCCAAAAGAGATTTACTACAATGATACAAATATGGCGAATAAAAGGTACAAAAGAACTTTCGTTGGGTTCCAACGTTGCAAACTTCACCGCCATGTGCACACATCCACCAGCCGTGACTACTCGTCACGTCCCAACGCGGTGCGTCAACGGGGAGTATCGAAAATATTTCCACTTCTGCATACCCGCAAGTACAAGCGTCCCCGCACACTTACGAATGCACTCGTCTTAAATTATCTAACCGGACGATCCGCACTGTGGTCACGCGCTCATCTCGATTAATATCTCACACATATGCGAGCTCATGTGAGAAATGGAGGCCCGTGAGAGGCATCGATGGACACACAGGCATTGCGAGCGACGAAGCACACACATACGGAGCGTTTAAAATTCCCCTCCGCCATCAAGGTTATATCCTGCAAGGCAGCTCGAACAACCGATTCACTTCGATGACGAAACCCAACACAAACGAATGCTTTTAAGACAATTCCATACGCTTCTTTTTTCTCTCCTCTTCTCACGCTTTGTTTCTTTTCTCTCCACCGTCACCATATATTCGCGCGTACACGCGTTATATATTTCGTTATCGAAAGGTGTACGGGCATGCGCCGATTCACGCGTATGTACAGTTACATAGGCCGCCGTGTGTCGAGTCCGTTTCGCCCGAGGGTCTCTTCCGTTGTGGCAATTCGCGGAACGAAGTTCGATTGCACAGCTCGTAACTCTCGGTACATCGCTCACACGCGAATTACAATCGCAATGTCGACGATAATAACGTTAGTCCACGAAAATCTCGAACTTTCCACTGAAAACGTATTTTCCCCGGTATTAACGCGCTCCTTTTCTTCTCGCGAACACGCGCACGCGCACAGGCCCACAGACGCAAGAATCAAGCGCGCTTTCAAATGACTGAGAAACTGGTGGATGAAAGAGCGCGACGGTGATACACTGGTTACTGGATTTGTTACATTTGTACACGCTCGTCGCGACCGTCCGGAGCGATACTGACGGCAAGGGGAGGGGATTGGAGAGATAAAGATAAAACAACGAGTACAGGTTAAACTGTTGTTGAGGTTAGAAAGTCTCTCAAAGAAACATCGCGCAGCTCCTGCTACGCCGGGCGAGCAACTCACCAAGTCTGAACCGTGGTGAGATTTCGCTTCACGAAACTCGCTCTCGGGCGAGCGAAAGAGGATAGAGCGAGAGAACGAGAGGGGGCCGCGTGAGCGTGTGAGGGAGAGAGTGCGAGACTGCCCACGTTATATTAGTTGCTTTATACCATCCGTCGCTACTGCAGAAGCGGGAGGGGAGGGAGGACGCGGCGAGTAGCGTAGTGGGGGAAGACTTTGGATAAAAATGAAAGTTCGTAAACGCGTCAGGTTATTTTTTGTTCCACCCCCCCCCCCCCCCCCTGCGCCTCTTTCTCTCTATACCTGTCTTTCTCGCTTCCGTGCCCCTTCCCCCCTTTTGTTTTTCTCTCCTCTTTCCCTACGAGGGATACGTGGCGGTTTGGGGAACTCTTGCGCCTCTAATAGTCACTCTTGTGCCCTATAGTCGAGCGGGAGATACAGGAAAGAGAGAGAAAGAACGCGAGCGGCGGGGAGGGCGTGGGGAGGGAGTGGAGAAAGAGATACGAGCGTTCGAAGCGCGTCGCACACGAGAGTGGGCCACAGTGAAACAGCTTTTTTTTTCTCTCTTCCGAACGACTCGTAATCTCGTTTGCGAAGGAAAAACTTGAAAATAATTCGACGTTTGCACACTTTGCGAAGCCTGCGCAATGTTTTCCCGAGACCGTGCAGACGAATTTATGGTTTCGGGCTGTAACGGGAAAAACTCTAGGCCTTCGTAATGAGGGGCACTCGATAATACTCGAGAGATTGAACCAATTTCTCGTCGATACGTATGCTCTCTCTCGCTCTCACGTAAGTTTCTCGTGAGGTTTTTTTTGTTAGGCACTTTTTACCTCACTGCGGGCATCAAAATGGCCGATTTTTTCCCTCCAGACATCACAAATCGGCAGAAAGAAATTTTGAGAGAATATTTGTGGAAAAAAATACACTTCCTTATTGCGTGCCGAGTAAGTATATGCCTCTCACGTTTATTTTTCGTGCAGGAAAGATATTTTACGTATACGCACACACGCGCGAGGTTTATTTCCATCTCTTTCGGGCTTTTATAATTCCGCTGGCCTTACACATGCTCCATTCTATGCATAATATTTCGTTGAAAGTATTCTTATGCCTAAGTTCTTCCGGTCAATTATCATACTATTTCTCCTGTTTCTCTATTTATGAAACTCTTTTATCGTACCTTTTGCGCTCTTTTTTGTCTCGCTTCCTGATGAAATTCAGGCAAGTGTCTGCATAACATACAGTCGTTTTCTTGGTTCTATTGAAGCGTCGTTTATTTTTCTTTCTCAAGCTCCAATCTGCCTTGCTCGCACATCAAGTCTGCAGACCTGTTTACCAGTTTCTTATTTCACTCTTCCTAAAGACACAGTACGTGCATACGTACGGAAGGCAAATTTAGACGCCTCGAACCAATGCATATCCGCATCACCCCATGTATGTTCTACGATCTTACTTACTTTTGAGGAAAAAGCAATTTTTAATCTTTTTCGAGTTTCTCTACAGCATAGGGTTTTTCTCTTCTCGTTTGTCTCACAATTTTTTTATTTTTCAATTTTTCTTCTTAATTCTAGGTCAACTTATGCACAATATTGTACAAAGTAAAAATATGTTTGATTTTTTTTGCTTCAGATCACCTGTCCGGGACTTAGGACTTCCGCAAGCGAAGAATGTCGTCGCCCGCGCACCGACATACGCGGCTCCTCCCACTCCCACCACCATGTTTTGTCAAACTTTTAAAAATAATTTCATGTTCAATACAGACCGCTTAGTCAACATACCAAATATCAATATTCTATATTTAATACTTTTCGCATAAAAAATTGGTGAAAAATCGAACATTTTTTGGCCCAACAAAGCAGAACATTCCCTTAAGATTACAACGATAGAACTGCTCGACATCTAATGAAAGGATTGAGTTGAAATTTGGTACACCTATTCAGTGTAATAGTAGTTTAGACTTGACCGACGGTTTTCTTGTTAACATTTTTCAAAATTAGTTATTAACAATAGTGATGTCATTTTTTCTCGAAAAATCGAAAAATTTCCAAAATTCATTTTCGATTATTGAAACACGATAACAAAAAAATCTCGGTCCAGTCTTAGCCAATATTATTTATTTTGGATTTTTTTTTCTTGTTTCAGACCAACCGAGCAGCTAACATCAAGTACACCGATTTATGACATTTAGTACGCAACTTTGTTAATGTACATACAAATAAATATCCAAACGTTTTCTGAATCATCTTGATTATTCCTTGAAAATCAATTTTTTTTAAATAACCATGATTCTCGGGTAGTCACAGTAGCCTGACGCCTTAAGGGGGAAGGTACCTTTAGGCGAGGATAAAATTAGCTGATTTGGATGATTTTTTTTAAGGAAATATTTTTTCACCATTTTTGGTACTCGGGATTCGTTTTATTAGTCTTTATCACTGTTACATGGTATTTTTTAAAACTAATGGCGTAGGTATGGCACGGTCTTCTAAACTGCATTCTCCAAACTGGCGTGTCGTATAGCCACACAACTAATCGACAGATTCTGATCAACTTTGGTATGAATCTTTCTAACCCTATTGTCTAAAACATGACCCTAAATGTTTTTGAAAATAAAAAAAGTCTTTCTATTGCAAAATGTAGCCATAGTTTTTCGGAAAATTCAATATTTTTTCTTTCAGAGCATACCATTCCATCGTTTTCCAACATTTCTCACTTTTTCTTGGTTCATATTCTGCGCATGAGTGTAAACGAAAGAGAAAACTTCGTTGATTTTTTTCAGATTATTCCCGCCGACGCTACATGTCACGCCGTCTGATAACATGCGCCGCAACCAGTTTAGAAGGTCGTGCCATACCTTCGCTTTTTCTAAAGATTAATGAAAAAAATACCATGTAAGAGCCAACAGTAGTAATAAGACATACCCAAGTCCCAGTAATGGAAAATAAATATTTCCTTGAAAAAAAAAATTGCCGAGCGGCAATTTTTTCTTCGCCTGAAGGTATCTTCCCCCTTGAGATAAACAATATTTTCCAAAAGCTGCACTAAGAATAAGAACGATAAATTTACTACCTACTTTTAACCTGCTTTTATAGCAAGTTGATGCGGGTGATTTATCTCTCTCCCTCTGACTGTTAGTTCACGCAGTTGAAAAAACCGCATTATTCGTGTAAGATGACTCACTACATACACAAAAGAGGAAAAGCTGAAAACCTATCCTGCAGGAAAATTCGTAAACGATTTTTTCACGAAAACTGAAAAAGATCGTACAACATACACGAGCTGATTCGGATAAGTATTGATCCGAGGCATCTACATATTCCTTAAGGCCTTGGGCCACAGTAACGGGTATAAAATCATGTGCGAATTTGACAATTTTTTTTTCGTATGAAAAAGTGATTCACCCATAAAAATTAATTACACATCTATTTAGTATGAACATCAAGCTGTTAGAAAATATATATATATATTTTTTTTTTCGATGTACAAAATGGCCGACTACTCGAAACATCTCGAAACAACTTTTTTCCAATTGGCGTGACAAATAACTTCAACAATTTTCACTCGATTCACTTCAAATTTAAAAGTTATGTTCCTAATTGCATTTCGCAGAGAAGTACGTACGGAATTTCTGATCAATCGAAAACTTTTCATTTTATGACCAGTTTATGAGCAGTTATAACGAAATTTTTCACGGAAAATTCATTTCTTAAGGCGGTCCTCTAGTTTCTCGGGTCGAAAAAATCGATTTTTTTTCATAAATCACATCTACAACATGTGTAGAAAATGTGTGCCAAAGGATTTTTCTATATTCGAAGTGGTTCACAAGTTATGGCCCTGGAACGGAGCAGGTACACGGAGCAGGTATACTTTCAAACGCGTTTTTCTCGAAACACCATTTTTCGAAACGGTGACCACGATATTTCAGAAACTACTGCACCGATCTTGTTTAAATATATACAGCATCTTTAATATGTTATAAGCCAGCGATTGAACTAGGATTATCATGATTGCTTCGATAGTTTTTATTTTGTACGAGCGAAAAACTTAAGAAAAAATGAGTAAAAAATAGAATGTAATTTTCAAAAGTGTATAAAAAAGTCAATTTTTGTAATTTAGAATTCACTCTAGTTCAATCGCTAGTCTTAAATATGAAGATTAAAATGCCGTTCGGTTTTTTATTTCATATAAGCAGAACAGCCGCAATCTTGGTCACCGTCAAGCACCTCTTTTACTTGATGTCTTCCTGTCGGCCACTATAACTTTTATTCTATTATATATATTGACTTCAAAAAATTTGTAAAGCTTATTTAAATGTTAATAAAGATTATGCAAAAACAATGATATTGCTTATTTCGATGCTTTGCCCGTAAAAGATTATTGAAAAAGCCGTAAAAAAACAGCCGAGAAACTAGAGGACCGCGTTAAGTTCAAATACCTACAACTTTTGAATAAAACAATATTTTTTAAATTCCGTACGTACTTCTCTAGGTATTCTAATGTAGATTGACGAGAATTTTTGTTTCTGTTCTAGGTAAAAAATTGTGGATGTTAACCCAAGACGGTCACATGGGGTGTGACACACCCCAGGCCATTTACGAGCTGGAATTTTCCCTTTATCATCTTCCCCCTTTATCATCTTACATGAAAAATCATCGACATCTTGTACATCATTTTGCCGCTGAAACCCGCATGTTCATAGTGCGGAATAAATATACTTTTAAAAAAACCCACAAAAACTATTATATTCACCAGAAAGAGAATGCTTTCACATATCAGACCCTGCTTGAATTTTGTTGATATGTCAAAAAAAAACAAAAAAAATACAGCATCTTTTGTAAAAAAGGGCTTTTTCGCGAATTTTTTTTCAAGAATTTTTTAAACATACTTCAAACTAAAATTTTCGTTCCGTTCTTGGATAGGATAATAGAGAAACGTTTGAAATATGTTCTCAATTTTTGTTGAGCCCCCAAAATAATTCTACGAAATGCTACAGCGCTCTAAAGTGCTTGGGGTGTGACACACCCCATGTGACCACCACGGGATTCTCACGAGGTGTGACCGTCTTGGGTTAAATGTCACGCCGCGGAGCGCCCCGAAAAAAGATAACAAAAGAAAATATTAGTAGTCGGCCATTTTGTACGTCGAAAAAAAAATATATATATTTTCTTACAGCTTGATATTCATACTAAATAGATGTGTAATTAATTTTATGAGTGAATCACTTTTTCATACGAAAAAAATTGTTAAATTCGCACATTATTTTATATCCGTTACTGTGGCTTAAGGCCTTAACATCCTTGCGCGCAGACATCCTGATCGGGCGCACCATGTTTTACCACGTTTTTATTCATTGACGTTTTTCGTCGCAATTTCGCCAAACGAATGGAAAAGCAATTAGAATATCAAGGTGATGTGGAAGATAAGCGTGGTGGGGAAACGTTCCATCTCTCCTGATCCACCGCGTGGCCCATATATGGGCACACACAGCCTGTCTTGCAGCCGGAACGTGTTTAACATCACCTTAAGGATACACGCGACAGCGCAAAATTTTCCACTAACGTACACGCACGCAGTGTTCGAGTAGGTAACTAATGTGCCTGTGTGTTCATCGCGCCCCGTTCAATCGAATAGATACGACGTGTCGTACGCTCGCACACACGCACCGTTACGGGACACCTGATTAACCGTTCTCGACCAAAATAAATTTGTACGAGCGTTATGCCAAATGTGCACTCGCAGCTGTGTGAATTCGTATACGCAAACGTGCATATACGCATATGAGCAGTCTCGTATGTGTGTGTGTGTGGGCACGCGCGCGTGTGTGTGTGAGAGAGAGAACACATATACACATATAGACATACATATGCATACATATATTTAGATATACATATGAACACACACACACACACACACACGCGCGCGCGCGCGCACACACACACACACATGTATATGTATATGCATATGCAGGGTGTCCCTCTTATCTCTGCCACCCGAAATAACTGGGTAATTATCGACGTCCCAAAAAAATGTTCCAGACAAAAGTCGTACGGTGTGAAAGGAGTCATCAAATGTGACCAATTTTTTTTATTAGGAGTACAACTTTGCAGTGACCGTTTTACTTAGAGAGCCACTGCGGCCGAAGTAGTGGCCCTAGCTCAATAAAAAAAGTGGCATTTTAAACTAGAGGCTCTGCCAATGTAAACAATTTTAAAAAGCTAACGGATACGTGTATGCATTATAAAGTTATAGGCACTCAAACATGGCAACCTACGAACTGAATTCTCAGCATTTGCGGGAGGTTATGATTTACTTCTTCAACATCAAGAAATCTGCGGCTGAGGCCCACCGTTTGCTTGTAGATGCTTACGGGGAGGATTCTATTAGTGAGAAAACGTGTCGGCGGTGGTTTCAACGCTTCAAAAGTGGAGACTTTGAGGTCGAGAACAAGCATGGTGGCGGAAGGCAGAAAGTTTTTGAAGACGGGCTGACAGCTGGGCGTTGTGTACTATGAGCTGCTCAAACCATCCGAAACCGTCACAGGGAAACTCTACCGACGTCAGTTGATGCGCTTGAGTAAGGCACTCAAAGAGAAACGGCCACAATTCAACGAAAGACATGACAAGGTGATACTGCAGCATGACAATGCCCGACCCCATGTTGCGAATGTCGTGAAAAAGTACTTGGAAACGCTGAAATGGGAGGTTTTATCCCACCCGCCGTACTCTCCAGACATGGCCCCTTCCGACTATCACTTGTTCCGGTCAATGGCACACGATTTGGCTGACCAGCACTTTGGTACTTACGAAGAAGTAAAAAATTGGGTCGATTCCTGGATTGCCTCCAAGGACCAAGACTTTTATCGACGCGGGATTCGAATGCTACCTGAAAGATGGGCCGAGGTCGTAGCTAGCGACGGGCAGTACTTTGATTAAAAAATATGTAGCCACTTTTTTATAATAAAGCCTTAAACTTTTGAAAAAAAAACGGTCACTGCAAAGTTGTACTCCTTATATTTCGGTGGAGCCGCTGACGCACAGTGAAAGTCACCTCCACTTTTTCAAATGGTTTGGTGCATTTTCTTCCAACCATCTTGTCAAGCACCTCAAGCCGCATAAAAAACATTAAAAGGTCAAAGTCGTTCAAGGTCATTCAAGGTCAGTATCGATGATACAAATCTAAATATCTCGGGTCACTACCAATTATTTGGTAGTGATCCGAGATATTTAGATTTGTATTTCACTTTGATAGGTGTTCGAAATGACCTTCAACGACTTTGACCTCCGAATGTTTTTTAGGCGGACTGAGTTGCTCCACAAGATGGATAAAAAAAATGTACCATTCCATTTTCAAAAAAGCGGAGGTGACCTTCACTGTGGGTCAGCGCGTCCACCGAAATAAAAAAAATTGGTCGCATTTGATGACTCCCTTCACACCGTACAACTTTTGTGTGGAACATGTTTTTGTGACGTCGATAATTACCGAGTTATTTCGGGTGGCAGAGATAAGTTGGACACCCTGTATATGCATAAACCACAAACGTAGCAGAGGCACAACAGGTGTTGGCGATGACGTCGGCCGCCCAGTTGTGCTTTATGTCCCTCTCAGCACAGTGGAGCCAAAACTTTTACATCATGACCTAATAGTTTCCGGTTCGACTCTTAGTACTGTCATAACCGCGTTTTTTTGGCACTTTCCTTTATATGCAAACTGAACGGCTGTCTCGTACACTTGACACCTGCCAGCTATGTGCACATGAGTGGATGTGTGTATTGATTTGTTTTTTATACTTTCTATTAATTTATTAGAGTGGAATTCGTTATTTGTTTGTTGTAAAAGTGGATTTAGTTATTTGTTTATTCATTAAAGTGGATTTGGTTATTTGTTTTTTATTGAAGTAGATTTACACGGATTCCTTGGATTTTCGACACACTACGGTGGTTAAAAAAAATTTTTAACTTGATATCCTCTTTTTTAAATCCGGATGATGGAGAACATTTGGATTTCTAGAGATCCGTCAATTCTTGTGTGTGCATGGAGGCAAATATGATTTTGAAGATTTTGAATTTCAAGGACCGTCCTCGTAGTGAGTTAATGCACCAATTCTCAACTTTATGTGAACGGCGAAAATTACATTAAATGCGTGAAAATTACATTAAAATCAATATTGCCATATTTATTTTTGATCTCGAAAGCAACGATTCGTCCAAGAAAATTAATGCCTGTCTTCGAAAAAGCTAGATGCATGTGTGTGCGCTCGCGTTTTTATAAAGATTTAAATGCGACACTCTGTATATTATTATTATCATCATTGAAATGAGATTGAAGTTTGCATTATTGGTATACAACGACAATTAATATTTCTTGGATTGTCTCAATTCCTACTGTCAAATTGCGTCCACGAAAATCACTGCACCATGTTCTTTAAATACTTATTCAGAGATTTGCGATTCGAATTTGCAAAAAAATAATTTGTGTATCGATAAAAAAAAAGAGGAAATGAGAATAGACAAAAAAAATCGTCGCATTCCAACGATGCAAACTTGAAAATCACTTATCAAGGCCAAATAGCACAATTCATTTGAATCGTCGGTAAAACGTCATTTATTTCCAGAATTTCAAAACTTTATATTCCGATCTTTTGGAAATCACGTTCCCGGATGTACGAAACCAAATTGGATTTTTGATCGAATAAAATGATGAATGGCATTGAAGTTTGCATAGTTGGAATGCAACGAAAGTACTTTTTATTTATTTTTTTTCATTTATTACTTTTTCTCATAATCTATGATTTTTAAAATATATTAAGATTATGGATCTCTCATGAGGATAAGAAAAACCGTTTGAGTGATTTTCGTGGCTTAAATCAGCGAAAAAACTTGAGCAGAGGCCGAATTAACTTTCGTTGCACTCCAACGATACAAATTTCAGTATCGTAATGATAATCCATTTGAACAAGATTTGACTGTGTACGAACGGTCCAAAATGATCATACGAATTTGTCTTGCTTCCTAGTCGACTGTGATAATCGCCTCCGAGTCTTTGGCAGAGTTAACAGGCACATATGTAGGTAAATAGAAGTATATGGAGGAAAATTGATTCCGGGGAGTGAATCGCAATAATTTGATTGCAACGAGTGTTTCTTGGGGCGCGGCCACGCAATCGATTTATCGTATTGCGCTAAAACGCGGGCGTATACGTAAGAAGAGGTTATGCCAGACAGCCGTATGGAACAGGCGCCCGCTGCGGTAGGGCCAGAGTGCTCGGTACTCTGCAATTAATTATAAGTTCGATCTCTTATCGCTGTATGTGTTCAATCTTTCTTCCTCTCTCTCACTTGCGCTCTTCCTGTCCCGGATATTATCTTTTCAATGTCACGAACCGTGGAGGGGGTAATGGTTGGGGGAGGGGCTATTTTTAGGTAGTGTGCACCTCGATTGCATGCAATTTGAATATATACACACGTAGATTTGTAAACGGATAAATGCGAAATTTGGTCAGACCTCGTATTTAAGGAGGTTGGAGCGTTAGCCACAATCCAAGGTTAAATTTAATAAAAAAATACATGTTATTGTTTGGACTATATTAAGTCTTTACGAATTTTTTGAACTTTTTTCACCACCAAACACCAGAAATAAAAAATAGTTTAATGTATGTAATTTAACGTGCAGTTAGATAGGCAAGACTTTCACACTAAAGGTTATGTAATTTTTTTTGTTATTTAGCACCAAGATAAACCATCTTTAACAACGGATTAACGCAAACTGAACCTTTGTAAACATAAAAAAAATCCTCATCTTGCCCATCGTAAACCATGGGCCAATAATCTCGTGACGTAAATATGAACAGGCATAATTATAAATTACTCAAAATTTCATTGTGAATTGTATAAAACATTCGTTGTCGTAGTTTTTTTCATAATAATCATCGATAATGTTATACTTTTTCAAGTTGGTAGTAACACGAAAGTTTTTCTACTTAACGTAATAAAAATATTAAAATGCATAATTTTGCCCTGTAATTATATATTAAAAAAATAGCATATACAGAATAAATCTGTACCTCGTATGCATTTCTTGAGGTACATTGAGCAAAAAATGAATAAACCGGCATTTGAATTAACTGAATCGCTCCAACCTCCGTTTGTCCGTACACACGGACAAACAAATTTAAATGTACGCTGCGATAAATGGATGGTGTTTTCAACTATATTTTATATTTCTCTGAGGAGACAATATTCTATAGCCATAGTTACTGTATAGTAGTGCTTATTGATATTTTGACAGTTGCATAGATAATGCACATATCTTAACCGCAACCACCAATCTCACAAGTGTACGCTAATTGTTTAATGCTATATAGTATAGTAGGTTTTCATAAAATGGATATTTCCTGAGACTGTAAAAAATCTACTCCCCCCAAGAGCCCAACAGTGAAAAGGACTAAAATATAAATACACTGATTAAAAAATGTTGCTTGTGATTGGTGACGATGTTATAACGATATAATAAACCATATTATAAGATACAACCTGATGTATGGGTATTTGGTGTGTTGGTAGATTATTTTTTATACACTGCATGCGTGTTGGTTCAAGGCATCAATGCCTGTCTACTAAATGCATAAAATATTTCATAAACCCAAAATAAAATAAAATACTCAACCGAGAGTTCTATCTCAATGATTTTTTCATTGCGATTTGTCATTCGTGTGGGTCGTAGGAAGTTTTTAAACCACAACTAGAGGTCCTTCACACAAGATCCAAAGGAGTTCTGGTCTTTGAAACATCGTCAATAATTATAAATCATTTGTATAAACGAAATATCTATACAGGAGTGAGATGCTGTGGTATAACTGCGAGTTTTGATTCGTGTAAAGATTTTGAACGATAACTAGAGCTCCCTCACACAAGGTCCAAATAGTTCTGGTCTTTTAGACATTCCCAACAACTATGTATTCTTATTTTCAACGATAACCGGTAGTGGTGATTTCCTGTCAGAAGTGATAGAGTTATTTTCAACGATGGAGTTGAGTTATAGAAATGATTTTACGGAATCCAACGATTTTCCAGAGGGAGCGACGACTGTTGGAACGTTTCGAAAAAATCCGTATTCGGCCGATCAAACAATTTCCTCGATTGTTAACCTTGTAAAACACCGAAAGAAAACATACGATTTATCGTCTCGATTCAATTGCTTTGAAGATACTCCAGTTCCAAATGCCACGAAAAGATGTTGGACAACGGAACCGCAAGAACTTTCACATTTTTACCGAAAAATTATTTCCCGAAGAAAATTATCTCCAATTTCTTGCGTGAAAAAAAGTCCATTTTTTTCGCTGGTAACCGAGTTGATGAGAAAAAAGCCATACATTGGTGCACTCGCCAAAGGCCGTACTTCGGACTGTGACATTGAAACGTTCGAAACGTTACAACAGTTCACTGGGTCATTAGATCCAAGAGGAGATGAGGACAGCAGCAATGCCAGGGACACTGTGAAGTAAGCTCCTTTTTTTCACTCTCTTCCTCTTTCCTCTTATCCTACTGAAGCGTCTAGTCTCATTGATCCAACTCGAGTTTCTCATCCTACTTCGTCTTACGGTCTCTTACGCTTCTTTGAAATTTATGTAGCGTACCACAGGTTCTGTACGATTACTATATATATATATATTCTGACCGTTAGCAGAGCATCCGTTGGTACAAAAAAATACCAAGCAATCGACTTTTATGCGCCTCTGTTAGTCTTCCTTTTAGGTACCTTTATCACCCTCCGTCTCTCTTCCTTGCTTCTGTTCTCGTCATGCCTTTGTTGCTTTTTCGTTCGACGCAGTCACCCATAAAAACAAGAAAAAAAAAACGCGTGATTCAGTTTACGTTTCTAGAACTCTCAACGTTTCGTCACCGCGTGAGTCGAAAGACTCACGCAGTTAATTATATATAACGTGCTACTCGATTTGTTGGTACGAGCGAGTGGAACGTATTGACAAGAATAACAATATCTATGCACATAATAAAACTGTAAACTTTGACTACCTGTACATTGAAAATATTTGTCAAAAGTATAATTGTTTGGATGAAGAATAAGTGATAGAATGCATTAAGGGGTCTTCTCACTTTAGCCGCTAAAAAAGGCTATTTTCATGGATTTTTTGATAGGTTTATATTATAGATACTGATATAAAAGTTGTTACACTTAATAAATACACTTTCGAAATATATTTTTTTTTAAATGTATGTATTTATGTAACCCAAACAAACTTTAAACGCGTTTTTTTCGAGACAACGTTTTTCGACGGCTTGTTGATAAAATCTTCGAAACTACTGAACCGATCGTTATGAAATTTTAACCACATATTCTTTACAACTATAGCTATAGCGCATATCGAGGATTTTTTCAAATTTGGATGTTTACTTTTTTTTGCCAAAAACGGTGAAAAAACACGTTTTTTCTGTTTTTTTCGAAAAATGTCCGCCATTTTGTTATTTTTGCATATATCAAAAATCGTATGATATGCGCTATAGCCATTAACATACCGAATCTAAAACCGTTTGATGTTTTTGTTTCGGATGATCCATCTCCGAGATTTCATCAACAGTGCAGACCTACAATTTTTTAGGACATTTTTTTAACTACCATTTTCGTCTATAAATGGTAATTTAAATAAATATATTTTTTTTTAAATGTATTTCGAACGTGTATTTATTAAGTATAACAACTTTTATATCAATATCTATAATATAAACCTATCAAAAAAATTCTCTAAAATAGCCTTTTTTACCGTCTCAAGTGAGAAGACCCCTTAAAATCAAGTTTGGAATTTTTGTCTGTTTGCCTTTACTATTTTATTGCCAAAAACGGTGAAAAAACACGTCTTTTTTTGTTTTTTTCGAAAAAATGTCCGCCATTTGGTTATTTTTGCATATATCAAAAATCGTATGATATGCGCTATAGCCATTAACATACTGAATCTAAAACCGTTTAATTTTTTTGTTTCGGATGATCCATCTCCGAGATTTCATCAACAGTGCAGACCTACAATTTTTTACGACATTTTTTAACTACCATTTTCGTCTATAAATTGTGACTTAAATATTTGAAAAAATATATATTTCGGAAGTGTATTTATTAAGTGTAACAACTTTTATATCAATATCTATAATATAAACCTATAAAAAATATTCACGAAAATAGCCTTTATTAGCGTCTCAAGTGAGAAGACCCCTTAAAATCATGTTTGGAAATTTCGTCTGTTTGCCTGTTTGTTCGTGCACGCATCACGTAAAAACTATTGACCCAATCTGAATAGAATTTTCAGAAAAATATAGGGCTTAACTTGAAATAACATTTAGTTTTTATTTCATTGAAATCGTCTTGCTCAATCAGAAAATATGTGAATTCAAAGTATTCAAAAGGTCATTTAAAAAACGGCATCAGTACGTATTTCAGTACCCTGCGCGCACGAAGTCCCAGGCAGAGCTAGTAAGTAATATATTACTCCTCCCACTTCAAGACACACTTTATTTGCGTCCGACGAAGAACTTTCATGATTTTTTTAAATTCTGACAAAATAGGAAATTTTCAAATCCACGCGGCCTGGTTTTTTTCACTGTTTAAGTTCGCATCGTTCAAATGCAACGAACGTTAACTTTTCTTTAATCGCTCACCTTTTTTTTTGCGTCGAGTCAGGTTTCGAAAATCAGTGAATGATTTTTCCTATCTTGAGTAGAGGTCGACGAACCCAACCGACGAAAAAAAATTGGCTAATAAAAATGAAGAAATGATACAAATAAATAAACAATAACTTCCGTTGTAGTCCAACGATTCAAACTTCAACGCCATTTTTTGGCCCATTACAGAATAGTGGCAGGCAGAAAAATGCTACGGGAAAGACATCATATTTGTGAAGCTCGTAGATAATAAATAACGTTGAAGTTTTCGTCGTTGGAATGCAAACAAATTTTTTTATTTTTCTCAACTGCACTAATTTTATTTGGCTGATTTAGGCTGTGAATATTACTCAAACGTTTTTACGTATTCTTATTACAGATGTACGACCTCAATTTTCAAAATAAAAGACTTTGGGTTGTGATACAAATGAATAAGTGAAAAAATGATGAAAAAAATCGTTGCATTCCAACGATGCAAACTTCAACGTCGTAAGAATAATTGAAAAAAAAGTGCATCATAAATCAGATGAATCGATAAACGTTGGGTACTGAACTTATCAATTTTCGCGTTTTATCGTATTGACTTCAAAGTCAATACGATAAAAGGCGTAGAAGAAGTGTCCGAGATATTACGGTATCCAACAATCTTACCTGAGAAGCTTGCATGCACGCGCAAAAATTACACACATTTGTGCGAACCTGTATTAGATTGTCTTAATCGGGTTCACGTATATATATATGCGCACGTAATATGAGTCAGGAGTGGCTCGATCTAACCTATAGAAAATCGTTATTAGTAACCGCACCGACAAGTAAACTCCGGACCTTGACAGACTTTTTCTCGAGCGAGAGAACCTAAACGTTCCCTCCCTTTTCCCCGCGACACCTCTCACTCGATCTCGTTCCGCGTCGCATTTTCGCAAGACAAGGACACACGGTTCTCGACGTATCGGCCAAGCCGTTGCCCATTGTCGATACACACGATCGCCCATATTGTACACTCGGAGAGAATTGCACCTGTGTTTATAAAAATGTCGAAGGCAAATTACAGCCGGGTATAACAAGTGGGTGGATGTCAGACATAAATGTGTATGCTATCGATCTGTGTGTGAGCACACACACACACACACACACACACACACACACACACACGCGCGCGCGCGCGCGCGCGCACACGCACACACACACACACGCACGCACGCACGCACGCACGCACGCGCGCGCGCGCGCGCGCGCACACACACACACACACACACACACACACACACACACACACACGCACACACACACACACACACACACACACACACACACACACACACACACACACACACACACACACACACACACACACACACACACACACACACACACACACCCTAGGAGGAGGCACAAAGAATCATCACTATAATTGTAAACACACATACGATGTACATATTATCATTGTTACTGTTATATAGTGTTATTATTTGTTGTTGTTATTATTACTATAGCAAATGTAAGTGTTATGTGACAACAAATTTCTCTCCTCGTATTATATAATAATTATGATAAAAATATAATGTGTATACAAAAGTATTATTATCTGTTATAATTGCGTAGAGTAATGCCCTACTGAAATTTATAATACTGTCGATGTGGCTTGATGCAAATGATCGCCCCATTTTTGCAATACTGTCCAGCGCAAAAACGGGACGTACTTTTGCATCGATTTAAGGGAGAGTACCAGTCTGGAGCCCGGAAAAAGGTGAATGTTTTATGGACACTCAGTTGATGGAATATACATTTCGTTCAGCGGCCTTTATGATACATATGGTCAATTATATATATTTTTTAATTCACAAGATTTTGCAACGAAACCGTCAATTCCACACGGATTGACTTGAAATTCTTTTTCAAACTTTATAACATTTTGGATCGATGTACGTAGGGGATTTTTGACACGTTGACAACTGTACCCGAAAAAAAATTATTTTCGACGATTGTTTTTTATCCAGAGCATTTTTTGTCTATTCGAACATGCAAAATTTGATCAAAAATCGATATTTTTCGAGTCGCCAACGTATTCCGAAGGCTAATCTTATCTGGAACTCAAATTATTTTGTTTCGGGTAAAAAATCGAAGGAGAACTGTTGCCGGCCGCAGGATCCTATCACGAAGGTGACTCGTTTTAACCAACTTCAGCGTCGCCATGTGGTTACAAAATATTGTTACAAAATGTGTAAAAATACTTGAAAATGCGTAGAATAAAGGCCACTAAATGGAATTTTCATTCTATGAACTGGATATCCATAAAAAAATCGGGGAATTCACCTTTATTTTCCATGCTTCAGATTGGTAGTGTCCCTTAAAAGGTTCGAATGATGTAATATCATTCTCGTTATTATATCATATTTTTTATATTTATATAAATATTGGTTCTACTGAAATAAGTATAGTGATACGTTCTACCGAAAATGATATGGATAATTATTAATATACAGGGTTATATGTATAACATGCGAATGTGATATAAACCTTTTACCAAAACTTCATCATTTTTTTCCCTGTACCGAATTTGGTACGTAACAGGAAATTGAGCAGAAATTCTTACGTTTTCAACATTCATGAAAAAAATGTCAATAATTCTAAATTTAATCATAGTGATCGGAAACTGTTTTAATCCAGTCACGTTCGAGGACATTTCTATTTCACATTTATGGCAGTTTCCAGGACTATTGCCACAGAATTGAAGTTTCCATCGTTGAAATGTAACGAAAATGATTTTTTAAATATTTTGAATTTATTCATATTTAATTAGTTTTTAAATTATTTGTTTTTGTTATTCTTCAAAATTCTTTTTTATACTTATAGATTGTGGATCTCTAATAAGGATCGTAAAAAACATTCGAGTGATACATGCCAATTCACCAATAAAAATGTCAGCAATGAAAAAATCAAAACCCACTACACTCCGAGGAAGCAAATTTGACAATCATTGTATGCCAAATTTTTAGCCCCTTTCTCGATTGCTTCACGATCGTTGAAATTGATGTTCGAGGCGCCAAAAATAGATGTACCGGAACGAGAAAAGAATGTATTTCCTCGTCGTCAATACACAGCTGAGTTTCTACAATGGTACTGATAACCATCAAGTCGAAACAAAATTCCAAACAATTGACATTTCCACGCTAACACTTCCTACTTTAACCGGCGAACAATAGGACTACTTTCATTCGCTCAATGTGTTCAAAAACAAAGACACAAAGCTCCAATTATATCCAACCGAAGTATTCGCATTTGTGCTCAAACATCAGTTTCTCTTGTGACTTTTGTAGGCTATTATTTTTCGCACTATATAGTCCATTGTTTAGTTCCTCCGTATTCAGTTCAGAAACGACGACTTTTCTGGTAGAAACGTCATGGGCATCATAAAAGGTTCGGGAAATTTATCGTATTCAACAACTGTACAAATGTGATCTTGACAATTTTTTAACCGTTGGCTATTGGACTGACCATAACATATTTTCCGCACCAATTAGGGATGTTTTTTTAAATTATGTTAGCTAAAAGTTACGTCAATATCAGAATGGTCCCAGTCGAGTGACGGGCAACAGTTTTCTCTATTCCCGATATTACTGTTGTACCATCGATGGTTACGTTAGAGGTGCGGGCCATTCGATATTTAAAAGTATATTTATAGACTTATTTACGCATCTCGATCTAAGAATTTCTGCAAATCCACTCGCGAGACTTCGAAATTCGTTTTGATTCAACAATTTTAATGGATAAGCGGAAAAATGTATTACGAAACAAACAGCATATCAGCGTTATCCTGAAACAGCGACAACACAGATACGCGGGAAAAAAATTGAAAAATAATCACCCTTTTTTCGATTTATCAAGAAATCAGCACGAGCATGAGTAACGAATCAAAAACACAGATGACGCGTGGTCGGAGGCAAAGTCCGTTCAGCATAAATCCGCATAGTCAAGTGTATGTTGTGTGTGTGTATATGTGTCTGTGTTATGGTGGGCAAAATAATGGATACAGTTCACCTTATCCTGCGCATTACATCGGGCGACTTACGCCCTTCTTTCGCACGGCATACCATAAGACAGTTACATGTGCTGGTAAAGTAGTGAAAGGCAACGATGGTGAAAACCTGCGATTTTTCCGCCGTGTGTTAACACGGAGGTGCAATACTTTTTACGCACTGACTGACCAACAAATATGGTGAAAAAAAAACAGAAAAAGAAAATATGTGAGTAGTCGAGCAAAAATTCTAACGAGTTTGGTGATTATTTACGTTCGACGCGAAATACAGAATAAATGCATTCATGCAATTTGGGATTGAGGTTATATATTACAGAAAAAATATATTGCACGGCTGGATATTTGTGGTTAGGAATATATACGTATGTATAAGCATATATATATATATATATATATATATGTATATGTATGTATGTATGTATGTATGTATGTATGTATGTATGTATGTATGTATGTATGTATGTATGTATGCATGTATGTATGTATGAATATACACGAAGAATTCTGTTTAAAAAAAAATCGGTGCAGTGTCATCGATCTTCTTGAAACTTCGCAAGCGTGATATTTATATCGAAAACGAAAATATGTGAAAACTGCACATCTTTTGAACTTTTAGTTCCTCGACAATTGTAATCTTTTTAAACTTTCGTTTTTTTGTCGCTAACCGTTTTCTCGAAATGTTTCGAAATTGGTCGAATAATGCAAAATTATTCTTTATACAAAATTCCCTACACAACAAATTCCCAGCTTCTTGAAAATGAAACCTTCCATTTCCATTCGGGGTGCCCAAAAGTTATTAAAATTCCGATTTCAGTAGAAAACTATTTTGTTCCAGCATTGCCTCAAATTGTCAGTTTAGTTTGATTTTGTTTTTCCAGAACGCCGAGAATTTCTTGGACAAACATGTGATTTCCCAATTGCGGAAACTGTAAGTTCAGGCAGGAGTAAATGGTCTACAAATCCGTTGCCGTTCAAGTACTAGTTTTAAAAAAAAGTCCCTACAGACTTGATACATGTGGATCCAAGGTTACTTCGGAGAGTGAAAAACAGTGTGTAAAGATCGTATTTGGCTGGTCCCTTTGACAGTTCTGGATTTAGGCCATAGGGCGTCCGATGAGTTTCGTTATAAAATACTTATTATTTTTGTCAAGAAAAAAATAAAGATTAGGAGAGCTTTAACATCCCCGGGAAAGTAGGTCCGATGGCATGAGAGTTTGTCGTATTGTATCCATTTGTAACGAGGTGTTAGCGGCAAGGCATAGTACCTACCTGTCAACTGATCAAGTGGACCTTCACGATGTACAGTGGTAAAAAAAATGCCGCTCGGCGTCAAAATTGAAGTCTTCTTCAGGATATCATAAACCAGTAAGCATGTTTTTATGTTTTAACTATCGAGGAGCTCGGCCAGAAAAAATATAAAATATTCTTTACTACAGCATTTTTTTTTTCTTGATGACAGTAATAGACTGTATACAAAAGAAATGCTGTTGAAGTTTGCGTCGTTGGAATCCAACGAAAGTTCCGATTTACATTTTATTTTCCATATTTTTATTATCATACGCGATCTTTCACATATAGATAGCTAAATAAATATTTAAAAAAATGATCGAACAACTTTTGTAGGCGAAATCCGCGAAAAGAAATTAAATTCGTAATACGATGCAAACTTCAGCATCGTCAAAAGAAATACTAATTAAGCTTCAAGAAAATGGCACAGCCGGACAGAGCGCGATGAATTTCTATTTTTTGTATACAATAGGATAGAAGGCACAAAGGGAGGGGAAAAAATCCTTATAAATTTCAACGAATCAATCAATCGCAATCAAATATCCAGTTTATCAACGTTTCCTTTACAGAAATTCACGCGTATTTTTTCGCTCGAATCCGAACGCCTTGTATACGAACGTCTAAGAGGACAAGGGAACCTTCGTTTCCTGTGGGCGAACATTATTTCTTCATAAACTCCGCGCAGGATTTTTCGAAAAAAAAAATCGCACTATCTATCCAGACATTTGGGTGGAGCGAGAGCGAGAATTTATTCGCGCACGCGCATGTAAATAACGTTTGGCATGGCCGCGAAAACGTTGCATGCGGTGAATTATATATACAAGAGTGTATCGTATATATTTGCAGAACTAAAAGGCGCGGGTTGACTTGACGACCTCGAGCCAAAGCAAGTCTTCTCGATGGCTCAAGAGCCGGACACGTTGAATGAAATTCCTTGAGAAGAAACAGCGTGGATAGCTATGTCTACGCATTTACCTCACCACCGTAACTTCGATTCGTTCGACGCGAGCTCGGGACTCGTCTTCTTTCCTTATTTTCGTAACGTAAAGAATTGTTTTATCGAACGTGAAAAACGATTTTGCGATGTAGGATAAGGTTCCGCCCCCCCCTCCCCCTCCCGATCAAGCTGAAATTTTGCACAAATATTCCTTTTAATATTTTAAGCTAGCCCCTAAAAGGATTTTTGGCGACTCGCAAGAGTTTTCGAGATATTGAATTTTTAAGTTTTTTTTTTAGGGTGAGGTTTCGAAACCTCCCCTCTCCGATCGAGCTGAAATTTTGTACGAATCTTCGTTTTAATATTTAAAAACCACCCCTAAAGGGGTTTTTGCGACTCGCAATAGTTTTCGAGATATTGAATTATAGGGTTTTTTTTAACACGCGCCGACTATATTTATATCTGCTACGTCTCCGTTCATACCTATAGATGTTATCGCGGTCTCCGTTTTGTCCAAACAAACCCAAACAAACCCAAAAACTATTGCGCGTCGCCAAAAGTCCCCTTAAGGGCTGTCTTAAAATGTTAAAAGGAAGGTTTGTGTAAAATTTCAGCTCGATCGGGGGGAGGGGGGAAGGATCGGAACGCGATGTATATGTTATAATCAGAGCTGCGGATAATGCATTCATTTGGCAGAGTATTTTCGATTTTGTTATGTCTTACTTCGGTAAATGTGTAATGAAAAAGCAATCCGTTATCCATTGATTGTTCAGTAACGAGCATTGAAAATATGATCCATTATTCTTTACTTCGAGGAATTGAATGGTGTTGGAGTTTGCATCGTTGGAACGCAACGAAAGTTTTCTTTTACATCTTATTTCCCATATTTTTATTATTACGAAAGATCGTTTTATATATTTATATTATAGATCGCTAAATAACTTAAACAATGTTTAATGGATTTTTGTAGGCCAAATCTGGTGTAAATGAAATGAAAAGAATTCAGAAATATTAAATTTTGTTGCATTCCAACGGAGCAAACTTCAACCTCATGGAGTTGAAGTTTGCATCGTTGGAATGCGTCGTTGGGATGCCATCGTTGGACGATTCCGATTCAAGTTGTAGAGCGCAAAACGAGAATCTTGAAAAATGTTTGCGATTTTCGTAGCTCAATTTTCAAAGCTCAAATCGACCGAGGAAAGTTGGGGCAAAAAATAGCATTTTCGTTGCATTTGTTGTACGTTACTCTGGTAATGGATGTATTTTTAGTGCTTAATTTCAAACCAAGGAGCATTGTGTTACCGACGATAGTGCACAGTGATCATTAATGTTGTAAATACAGGATTTAATACTCCATAAAGGGTAATGTGTAAAATGTTACTTCGACACATTACTTTAGTTTAATATAATACCATATTTATAATGTCTCAAAGTAAACTTTTACACAGTATCGGAGTTATGGCTTATAATTTTCGGAGTGTCTCCCCGTCCGGATATCGGACGAATAAGCGTATGTTATTCGTCCGGATAGGGGCTCACTTCACGCCGTATTTCCAGTAGACGTACATATTATTGTGATTCGTGTCAGCTAGTATCTGAACGAATAACATATATATAATCGTTCGGCTAGAATGTGTTAAATTGTTAAACAAACTATCCCGACGAATAATTTACACGTTTTCGTCCAAATGAAATATTTATAATTTTGTTTGGGTTGTTCGTTTCGATTTGTTTGTTTGGGTATGTTTTTTTGTTCGTTTGGATTTGTTCGTTTGGATTTGTTTGTTCCGATGTGTTTGTTTGTGTTTGCTTGTTTCGGTTCGCTTGTTTGGGTTTGCTTGTTTGGGTTTCTTTGGATGGGTGTGTTTGTTGGGGTGTGCTTGTTTGGGTTTGTTTGTTTGTTTGTTTAGGGCGTTGTACAGCGTCAACTTCGTGAACTGAGCCGCTATCCGGACGAATAAGATACGCTTATTCGTCCGATAACCGGACGGCTAGCCTCAGCGTATAATTTTTTATTGCGTTATCCATTACCGATGTAATACATGATTGGTTTAATTTTTATTACCCACTATTAAAGAAAAAAGATAATGATTCCACTTCTCATTGTCAACGTGATTGACCGCGTTTGCGTTTCCATTACTCTTTACTGAAGTAATTAGTCATCGGTTTGCATTTCCATTACCCATTTCTGAATATATAATAGTTTGCATCTTCATTGCTCATTACCGAAGACAAAAATAATGGCTGGCATTTCTTTTTCTTATAGCCGAAGTAGTGGGTAATAGTTTGCTTTTCCATTATTCATTACTACAGTAACGAGTAATGATTTGGGTTGCCAGCGTTCATTAGGTACTGTTGTGATGGATAATAGTTCGCGTTTCCTTTACTCGTTACCGCAGTAAGGAACACTGACTTGTATTTCCCTTATTCATTAGCCCCACGTTAACGAACTCGGTCATAATGAATTTCAAATAAAATGCTTACCTTTCCAAAATTGAACATTTTTCTATAACATTTTACAGTATATTAATTTGATATTTTTCGAACTTCAATTATGCACACATATTGAGAAAGGTTCAAAATGCGATCCTGGTTTTTTCAATAAAAACCGAGCGAAGGGTTGTTAAGGGGCCAGTCCACTTTGAAAATTTCAACAAATCGAAAGCAAGCAAGACTTGAAGGAATCGACGATGATGAGCAATCAGAAGGGATTTTGTACGGTGCAGGAATTACCGATTGAGTTTAGGTGAGAGTTTTTAATAGTATAAACTTCAAACGCGTTTTTCTCGAAACAACGTTTTCAAAATCTAGCTCCATCGTATCTCTAGAAATAATAAATCGATTCTCTTGAAATTTGAACCACATATTGTAAACATGATTCGCACCAAGATGACCCTCGATGGTTTAAAAATTTAGATTTTTATTCTTTTTTCTTGCGAAAAACTGCGAAAAAACGCGTTTTTTAAACCTTTTTTCGTTTTTCATCTGCCATTTTTTTATTTGTTGATTAAACTTTATATCCGATGGTTATTTTGTAGCTGGTGTCATACTGAATCTAATGGACTTTGATTTTTTGTTTCAGACAAGCCGTCGCCGAGTTGTGATGGAGCTACCTAGCCCACCTATTTTTGAGGCGTTACGTTAAACCATAGTTGTTGTACTTAAAAATGAATAAAAATGAATAATTTTTTTAAAATGTATTTCAAGACTATTTATCAAGCCCAACAACTTTTATATTCATATCTTTTATAAAATCCTCAAAAAAAAAGTCGCGAAAATGGCCTTTTTTCGTGGCTCCAAAGTGGACTGGCCCCTTAATGACAGGTGGATGAAGTACTATCTGAGATTATTCCCTCTTTTTTTCTCAAATTTCACGCCGTAGAGAAGATTGATAAGGAAGCAATAAAACCCCAATTGGACAAAACCCAACGAAGGACTGATTTAGTGAATTGTCAGTAAAAAAAAGCAAATACTTTTCATACTCTCTTGAGTTTTCGCTACATAAATACGATTTATGCATTAATGCGATAAGTTATATAAAATCCTGAAAACAAAATAAGGCTGTACTTGGGAAACTTGCAGCGCACCGAAATTCCATTTCGTGTATCTTTTCATTATCGGTGTTTCCAAAAATCGTTTCTTCGTCTACCTCGCACATTTTTTTCTTCAAATGGCACCAAAATTTCAGGCAACATGGAGAATGAACGCGAAAAAAGGGGGACATTTGTGTGCGATCCATTGCACATACATCGTGGTGAAAACATCGCATTCATCATGAATCAAACACGATTGTTCATCCCGATCGTGAGCCACTGTTTCCGGCCAACCTGGTGACGTGTATAATAATACGGGAGGCGTGATGTGTCGTTGAAAAATCGCCCGCAAATTGGTCTTATTCGAATGAATAATCACCAATTTCGGTCGCATCGTTCGCGTGCAATTACTATGAAAAGAGATACGGCGAGAGAGAGAGGCAGATAAACAGCCACGGACCAAAAGGAAGGGACGGAAAAACTGAGAGAACTACAGAGCTTAGGGAGAGACAGAGAGAGCAAGAGAAACGGACCTCGAACGTGTAGCTCCCCAACGACGATATCACTAGCCATGCAAGTGTATGTAACAATCAGAGTGCACATATGGTAGCGAGTCATACTGCGTTTCTAACCATCAACAGCGACTATCAACTCAGCAGCGGGTTCCACTTCTTAAATTGCGTCACACTGTCCCAATCTGTCTCGATTCAAGTCAATCGAGTCGTGTGTTCAACAAAACGCACTAGGGGGATGACCCTCGCGTTTAAGTCAAGAGCTTTCAGACGCTCACAGAAGGACGAGCCTTGCATTCACACATCTTAACAGATAACCATGTTATTCTTTTTTTTTCGAATTTTTATTACGTCGTGATATTCGCGAAAAAATGCTGACAAAAAATTAACCACCAATATAGGAAATGTTAAAAACCATGGTTTTTCATTGTTAAAATTCTTAAATGATTAATAATTTATTTCGAACGAAAAAATCGCTCAACAGTAGAGGGAATCTACGTATATTATGTATATTAGACACTATGCGAAAAAACCGAGAGCATTGTGAAAAAATGCAAACCGCATTATTTTAACCCTTATTCGGCACACTTCAGTGGAGAGACGTACTCGGCACAGTGGGGTGGTTCGCACCCCAGCGACAAAAACCATTATTATAAATAAACGATTTAATATTTTAACTTGATTTTTTTGCGACTTCTTGAAAGCTTATTTTTCAAAGTAATGTGGTTATGTAGCCGAAAAGTTTATTTGAGTATGTTAAAAAAATTCAAATTGCGAAAAAAGTTTAGGTACTTAAAATCTATGAAATATGGTTAATTATGTCAACAAGAAATGGACATTTTTTGAGGACGATCTTTTTTCCCATTTCATTGCCAAATTTGTTTCGTATTTTTGATCTTGCAACTTTACCCAATACGCATTACGTGCAACTTGCACATTGCACTATCGAACATTCAGAATTACATTCAAAGTAACCTATTAAATCCGAAATGCTGTTGAGTCTGAATTTACTGTTCCCGGGAGGGAGAAAATAAAAAAATTGCTACGCCACGCTTACGGCGAAGTTCCTATTCCAAGGTGATCCCGCATATTCTGTTATAACATGACGGGCGGCGAAAGGAGTGTGCTCGATTCTCGTTCGATCAGCCGATACGCCTACTCCGTTTTATCGAGAATAAAATGTAAAATAGAATAATGCAGGCTCCATCATGTTGAAGTTTGCAGTCGATTAAAAAAAAATCTTTTTTTAAAGTTAGGCCTCCTAGATCCCTCGAACGTTCTTCAGGATGCTTATCAGAGATTTTCAGCCTAAATATGTAGGAAAAGATTTCAGATGACGATGAAAACGATCTCCTCGTTTTCATCGTCATTTAATAGTATATTACGATACGTGTGACTTAAGTTAGCGGTTAGCACCCTCGCTGCGCTCGGGCGCTAACTTCGCGCCGTGCAATAATAGGCTACTCAAGTCACGAGTAGCGTATACTATTTTATAGCACATGTGACATAAACCCGCCTCGGACGGGGGGAGGGGGTGTAGAGGGGGGTTCGGGGGGGCGCAGCTCCCCCGAGGGATGAAATTATCATTTTTAAACTTGCGTTAAAATATCATATAATCTCAACGTTAACCGCAAGTCAAGCACGGAAGAAAAAAAATTGAAAAACTGTCACACCAGAATAATAATTTCGATAATCCATGTACGTTTATTAAATAATGTACACAAAAGTAGGTGAAACAAGAGGAATAACTTTAATTTTTTCAACGCATGTAATTAAAACACCAATTTTACAAACTGTAACGATTTTTTTTAACCGCTTTTGTCGGTTTGCACCATCTTATTGTCAGTCCCGCATGTTCGTGTGACATTGCAATTATTCAATGTTAGATTGCTGCTAGGGCCATTGAATGCGTTATACGCTGCTGTATACAATGTTTTCGATTTACTGGGCAACAACTTTAGAGTCACCGATTTCGCTATTTCTTTTATAGCGTCTGGAACAATTTCGTTTATCTCATCTTCACTAAATTCACTTCCCGAACTGTCCATTTCTGAATGAAAGTTATAATTTCCATACAACAAACTATGGGTCAGCGTTTCGTTTTGATTTCACTGTAATTTTTTCTACAACATGAAAATGTTTTTAGGAGAATCGCTAACCTATCCCTGTCTCGTTACTTGTCCGCTATGAATTTTCAAGCTTGAAATTACATTTAAAAGTATTTTCTTTTGTTTTTCATACATCTGTGAAGTTAGGCGATCGATTTTCGTACAGTGTAAAAAAGGGCTACTTAGGTCACGGAAAAGCGTGCGTAAAGTGCGGGTTTAGGTCACACTGTGCTATAAAATCTTTTCTGAAAATGAAATTCTGAAAAATAAAAACAGAATTTTCGTTCCAACAATGCAAACTTCAACATCGTCAGCCTGCTTACTATTCTCTCGTGGAAATTTATAAACAAAATAAAACTAATCTTGACGAATGAACTTAATTGACCTGACAACCGAATTTCCTGCTGCGGGTAGACCTGTGGATCGAATATTTCGAAAAAGGGCCGATCTTCATCCGCTTACCTGCAATCGGACTCTGGGCCTGGAGTATCTTCGGGTCGTGCTCGAAGTGCGTTTGACGTTCTGCTGTTGCCCGGTCGATACGACGGCCGTTTTTTGTTGCTGCTGCTGCTGTTGTTGCTGTTGAAGGGCTCGGGACTTTCTCGCGTTTGGATCGTTCACATTGGTCGTCGTTATTCTCGGTATTTGATTTTTATTGGTCGTTGGGGCGTTGGTGACCGGTGTGTTTGTAGTGGAATTGCGATCAATTGTCATGAGAGTAGCGGATATGGAAGGTGTGTCGCGATGGCTTTTGGTACGTCGCAACAGACGTCGAACGGTATTTTTCACTGTAGCCGCGATGTGCGTTCCGCCGCCACGTGACTCGACGACGGTTCCCCCACCGCCAGTCCCGACGACAACGTTGCCACCCTCGTTGCCCGATTTATATTCCACAACTTTTTTCAGCCTCGTAGGCACAGGCGCCACTCTGTGGCCTCCCGACTCCATCACGTACATTTCTACCCCACCTTCCTACTTTCCCCACTCGTTATCACAATTTCTTCAATTGTTCGACAAAAGAGTCTCGCGCTCCAACGAACTATCGAATAACTACTCGTTTCTCGGTCCTTCGTAAATCGGGTTTTTCTCTTGTCGCCAGAGTAGGTACAGCGAGTACGGCAGCGATTTTTTTGGAGCCCGTCAACTTGCTCGGAACCATTCGGCGAAGAGAATATTTCACGAGTGGCGAAGAAACCGTTGTGATCCCGATGAATCGATTATCGATACCACTTTGCGTAAACGTACGGATACATACTTTTTAATTTTATTATAGTTTCAACGGTACTGTACAACGACCAGCGTTCCCAGGTCCGTTGTGTGTGCAACGATGATTTTTAGTCCAGCATCCCGCGGAATTTCGGAAGCTTGACTCCACGAATTTCTCGATCCTTTATCTTCGCGACTGTTATCACGGAATGTTCAAACAATTTCAAACGTTGTGTACGTGGTTTAGAAAAATATACAACATCGTGGGAAACGGAAAGGAAGAAATAATCATCATTTCTTCCATCCCGGTTCACAACACCGATCTTGAGGGGAGAGATACCTCTAGACGAGGAAAAAATTTGCTGATTTTCATAATTTTTTTTTTAACGGAAAGATTTCTTTACCATTTTTTAGACTTAGGGTATGTTTTATTGCTACTTTTGGCTACTAAATGGTATTTTTGAAAATGATTAATCTCTAAGCTGTAGTAACTACACCTCGATTGAGGATACGTACATACCACACTAGTGCGATTTGGGATTCTGCATTTTCAAAGTACTATTATTTTCGTATGAATAATCCAAAAGTATTCGATAACCAGTGTTTCTTGGAGTAAAAATGTCCCAGGGATCCAATGGTAACGATGCTGAACGCAAAAACTAGTATTTATTTGGTGAAAATCCGTGAAAATTAAAACAAAAATTTACAAAGCGTCACGAACGAGACATTTTAGGTGGTGCAATTTGCACTTTGTGGTCTTCTAAACTGCATTTTCAAAACTGGCGTGAGGTATAGCTTAACCGTTAACAGTCATCTGGGGTTGAATCAACCCTAGCCGTTTTTCAACCTGCGATACATTCCAGTCATTTTTTTTCGACATTTTTTTTAATATTTAAAATTACACGACTTGAAAATAATTGGCAAGGTCTTACACACAAGGCTTGAAAATGCATTGTAGTATTTTTTTCTTCAATTTTTCAATTATTTACCTCTCTCCAAAGTGAGTGGGGTTGATTGCACCCCCCAATGACTATTACGTCACAATCTGGAGCTGTGACTGACAAAGGTTAAAAAACTAATCGACCGATTCTGATGACATTTGGTATAAATATTTCTAACCTTCGTGTCTAAAATACGATCCTTATTGTTTCGGAAAATTGAAGAAAAATAAACGTATTCTTTATTGCTAAATGTAGCCATTTTTCGGAAAAATCAATATTTTCAAAATTTCCCACTTTTCCTTGATTCATATTCTGCGTATGAGTGTCGATGAATGAAAAATCTTCTCTGGATTTTTTTTCAGTTTAATCCCTCCGACGCTATGTGTCACGCCGTCTAACATTCGCCGCAACCCGATTAGAAGACCGTACCATACCTCCGCCACTTGAAATAAAAAATAAACAATACTACGTAACAGCCAAAAGTAGTAATAAAACATACCCTACATTTATAGAATGGCGAAGAAATCTTTCCATTAAAAAAAAAACGAGTATCAGCAATTTTTTTCTCGCCTAAAGATATCTTGCCCCTTAATTTGAATATGTAGGGGTCGATTGTTCAGAGTGAGAGTTTTTGTATCAATTTCATTACTCACTGCGCCAGTGAGGGAAAACTTTGCAAAACGTGCTTTGAGATCGCTGTATACAAACTAAAGTGTCTGAGCGCTGTTCAACGTTCGCAGGTATGTCTACAATTGTCCGCTACCTTACAAAAAACCGAGCTTTTATTCTCCAAAACCCAATCTACAAAATTCCGGAATCGCTATAGATGTCGCCAAACTGTAAGCTCAGATGACGCTTTCCAAAATTTTCGAAATTAATTACTAGAATATATCACATGGCATCCAATTGTTGTTTCTTCTGAATTTAACAGTAAACAATTCAAACTATTTGTGCGGATTCCTAGTTGGAGGAACCCTTGCAACTTTGTCATGTCCGTCCATAGGTCATAGCCTTGCAGTTTCTAATTTTAGACCTATATGGGAAATATTTAGTGAGTAGATGCGTCTAAATGGGGATCTCAATAAATACGCAGCAAAATATGGAAAGTACTTTTAGGATATTTCCCATATTTGTACAATGGAGAGAATTTTTTATTTCGCGCAAGCCATCGAGTGGGGTGTCATTGGGCAGATCTTTTAAAATTAAATTGTGGTTCCATTTATCAAGTTTTAAGGGGTAAGGCCACTGTAAATTTTGCCAGACGAAAATTTGGCCATCGAAGGACAAATGTATGGTGCTGGGATTGCAGACTAACGGTAAATTTTTTTTACCTTCTTTTTTTTATTTTTTTCCAATAAAAAACTATTCGCAAAACTTTAAACGCGTTTTTCTCGAAATACGGTTTTTCAAAATGGCACGCAGCATCACTCGAACAATTTTCATTTTTTTTACTTGAAATTTTGACCAGATGTGAACATTAACATTATCTTGAGAATGTCGATCGGGATTTTCAATAACTTTATTTATTGATTTTTTATTAACAAAAAACTAGCCGTTTTTTTCGTCAAAAATCAATTTTTTTTTCAAACGCACGCCAAATCCACAAAAATTGATACTTTTTAAAATCCGATCGACATTCTCTAGCTATAACCCTCTAGATTAATGGTTTTTTTTTTTGTTCTAGATTCAAAAGTGCACCAGTGGTGCTGCGTGCCGCGGAGCCCTGCAAGCAAAACATGCCCCGGGAAGATAGCTGTGAAACCGCCATTTTGTTTTTTTTTTGCTGTAAAAAAATTTGATAATAAAGTTTAATGTATGCCCGATAACACCCTTAAAAGTTTTTTTTCAATTACCTTCAATTTTGGAAGCAAAAATTCGTGAAAAAACCTTTTTTTTTGGACCGTTACAGTGGCCTTAGGCCTTAAGGGGAGATATACACCCAGATGGTCGAAAAAATCGATTTAGAAGCTATGAACATTCCGTCGACCGTGGAAGACCTACACTATGGGCCTGGTATCGATTATTCCATCTAAGTTGACAAATTTCATGATTTATTCATTCCCAAATTTTCAAACGCGTTTTTCTCAAAACCGCGTTTTTCAAATGGGTACCCAAAATTTCTCGAAAACCAATGAACCGATTGCCTTGAGGTTTTTTGTGGTTATTCTATACACCATTATCTAGTACTTGTCATAGGATTTTTTTTCCGTTACTTAGTTTTTGTTTTATAGGCAAAATAATAACTAATTTTTGGCCCGAAAATTATTATTTATGTTCAAGCGTCCGCCATTTTGTCATGAATCGATATTTTCCAAATCGGCTATGATAAGTACTAGATTATAGTATCTAATTTAATAACCTTTTCGGTTTTTTTTTCAGATTGTTTTTGAAGAAACGCCAGTGGGTACCGTATACGCAAATTTTTTTACGACGCTCCAAGGATCATACAATATCCTTGTATATTTTTGATAGTTTTAAATAACAAAAATTAAACACTTTTGAATGTATATACTTTTAGATAATAAAAACCCCAATCCGAAATTTCAAATAGTTTTCCTTGAAAAAGTTCACAAAAATGACCTTTTTTCCGGCTCATAGGTGTATATTTCCCCTTAAGGCACGTTTGCAGAATATTAATCTTTCAAGTGATGTGCAATATGCACTTCCATTCCGCCTCTATTCCTCAACAGTTGATGTGAAATATCTGAAAAAAATGTAGGGACTAGTAACCCAAACAAATCAGAAGGTATGGAGAACCAAGCTATCGCTAAGTTTAGTTCATGGAAACTCCATAGGGGGGCGGCACGAACAACTTTGTCGCGTGTATTAGAAGCTTCCTGAAGTGGTTAAGCTACTGTGAAAATGACGAACACTCATTTGTTGCTTGAAGCAACTCAGATCGAGGAGGAAGCTCCAACATATGGTGCAGGAATCGCAAATCGAAGGTACACTTATGATTACAACGATACAACTGCTAGTAATATTTTTAACGCGTTTTTCTCGAACCTACGTTTTTCAAGACGGTGTACACGATTTCTCGACATCTATCGAACGGATTGCCTTGAAATTTCGTACAGTTATTCAGTGTAATAGTAGTTTAGTCGTGACCGACGTCCTTCATCTCAACCTTTTTTTTCCATTAGTTATTAATAATAGAGATGTCATGTTTCCTCGAAAAATGTGGAGAAAAATAAAAATATTTGTTTCGGTGATTGAAATACGATAATAAAAAAAAGCTCGGTCAAGCCTTAGCTAATATTATCTATTTTAAGAAAAATATCGTTTTCCTTTGTTTCAGATCAACCGGGTGGTCAAAATCAAGTACACCATTAAGCTCCTTCCGTTCAAAGGCCCTTCACGAGGTTGTTTAAAACTTCTTTGATTATTGATATTTTTTTACGAAATTTGGTACACAACATTGTTAATGTACATACAAACAAGTCTCCGAAACATTTGTCAATCATCGCAATTATTCCGTCCAATTTTTTTTTTTCAATTAATCCTGATTTTCGGGTCGTCACAGTAGCCTAACCTTACAAAAATATCAAACATCGAACTAAGCCTCCCCCTCTCCGCGTCGCCCTTACCGTGAGAGCATTGCAGTTGAATTCACATGAAATTAAATCGAAATCGTTATGTAACAAATGATTGTGGTATAATAATAACTACATATCAGTCAAACATTGGGGCTCGAACTGATTGCACAAACAAGTGACTGCAGAACCGTGTGTTATGCGTGCGCCGATATGCACTTGCCAAGTTTTTTATTTTCCAAGCTAAAGATGCCGATCAAAGCCCAATGTCCATTCGCCATTCAACGCGCTGCGGCTTCTACTACCGCGTCGACGAAGCTTGTGGAATGTAAACCACAAATTAGTTTAAAAAACGTGAAATAAAAACTCTAAATCAACAACAACAAAAACCAGTACAATGAGCACAACTTCCTAGCATCACTCCTGTCAGATTCTTGAATCAATCTTTACCCGAAAATTAGCCCATTAAATTAGCCCTGAATGTTCAAACCAATCGAAAATTGTTCCCTACATTACGAGCAGCAACTATACGTTAGAATCGCAGACTGTACGGCGACTTCCTTGTCGAATGTCCCTCCTGGGTAAAAGAATTTGTAACTTGAATCAGTCAACAATAATTATAGACATACAACACGTAACTGTGTGTTGCGCATCGTATTTTATGAGGAAAAGAGAAATGGTTTCGTTTACGAACTTTTCAAACAGCCAGGTCATTTGGAACGGTGATAAACGACAATGACAAGTTACGTGGCGCACACTCACACACGCAGACACGCGTACGGCAGTAGTGTGTGATTGTGTGCGCGCGCATGTGTGACTGAATGTCATCGTATTTGGTTATGTTAATATGTGTATATGCGTGCCTGCTCGGAAATGAACCCTGATCTCAATTAGTAGCTTTCCAGATGGAAGCAGAGGAGGAGGAAAAACGAAGAGATATAACGGGTCACCCGGAACTTCATTTAGCGTGCATAATTCAATTTATACGGCCCGACACGTTTGCTCTCTCTCTCTCTCTCTCTCTCTCTCTCTCTCTCTCTCTCTCTCTCTCTCTCTCTCTCTCTCTCTCTCTCTCTCTCTCTCTCTCTCTCTCCCTCTCTCCCTCTCTCCCCCCCCCCCCTCTCTCTCTCTCTCTCTCTCTCTCTCTCTCTCTCTCTCTCTCTCTCTCTCTCTCTCTCTCTCTCTCTCTCTCTCTCTCTCCCTCCCCCCCCTCTCTCTCTCTCTCTCTCTCCCTCTCTCCCCCCCCCCCCCTCTCTCTCTCTCTCTCTCTCTCTCTCTCTCTCTCTCTCTCTCTCTCTCTCTCTCTCTCTCTCTCCTCTCTCCTCTCTCTGCCTCTGTCCACGTTTTCTCATTTTGTTTTCTCTTCTAATTTTCCTACGCTATCTGCTTCTGATTTCATTAGTCGAGACCGAGTACACTCAAAACTCTTTTTTCTGTTCGAGCTCGACGAAGGGATGTTGAGCTGAGCAACGTAGATTCAAAGATAATATTCTTCGACCGTGGCTATCAACAGTGCAACGAACTTGGTGAAAATGCATCAATTTGATACGGCAAAAAAGAAAAAAGAGTACAGCCAGAGGGGCGGGGTGTTGCGAGGAATACAGTCGAGAGTTATTGAGGCGGAAGAATGCCATCGGTGGTAATTGCTGGTGACACGAGAAACGAGCAGGTAATGGACCCGTGTCGTACGCATTGTTTAGGCGTTACACATATTGGGTGGTTGGAAATTATTCGAAAAATGGCCGTCGGATTTGAGTGATAAATTGTTACCAAAATCTACAGCGGATGCAGTTGACAGTCGCGGAAAGTTTGAAACCGTAAAATATGCATTTTATATGTTCGGTATGATCGGGAGGAAAGTCAACACAATTGAGCACGTGCTTGGAGGAAAAAAATGACGTTGAAGTTTGCTTCGTTGTAATGTAACGAATTATTGTTTTCCTCAAATTTCGTTTGGCTGGTTCAGCTAAGAATATCACGCGAACATTTTTTGGGATCCTTGTTCAGCGATCTACAACCTAAATATACGAAATATGATTTTCTATAACGATAAAAATAAAGAATTGAAAAGAAGTTGCATATCAACGATGCAAACCTATGAAAAAAAATACTATTGATCTTTTTCGAAGGGATCAAGACATCCAAAAAGATTGGGAAAGTGTAGATAGGTCCACTTTCAGTAAAGACTACACTGTCAGAAAAATTATATTGATATTAGCTAAATGCGTCTTTTTGATATTTTTAACTTGAATTAACTAGATTTTTCGGAAAATCAAATTTTTCCTATTACATTCCATTTGTGGCATTATTTATGTTAAATATATTTATTTATTCAAATGAAGATCTATCTAATATCGTCTAATCTTAAATATCAACTAAATATTTCATTTATTCCTAATAAATCTGTGATTCGGTTTCATCTGTCCAAAAAAATTAAGTTGAAATCACTAAATCTACGTATTTAATTTTTCAAATTTAAATCAAATACAATTTTCCTACAGTCAATCATTTTTCTGTCTTTTTTTGTCTAAGTTTCGTATGTATATCGTTGAATATGTTTACGATGTCGCAATTTCCGCGATAACAAGTCATTTTTGTTGAAACCGCAAAGGCAATTACTGCGACAAGCGGAACGAAGAAAGGAAAAAATACGCCAATTTTCCAGTGTTCGTATCGTATTGCTTATCGTTCCCTCACAACGGCAGACGTCACAGCTGAGCTGTTGTGTTGTTTTCATGACCAAAGTGTGCTTCTCTACCGCAACCGAAATTTTTCCGACTATTAATGAAGCGGGGTGGTGGGTGGAACTGGACGCCAGCGATCGCGACGGCGAGTGTTTGTACTACGAACGAAGATAGAGTTCCATAGAAGTGTACAGCCTGCAGTGTATTGGAAGCAATAATAGTCAGGGCACACTGACGTGTTTGTACCCCAACCGTAAATGCCACTAGCCTTGGGTGGTGAGCATACACGGACATGCCTATACACATAACGGAACCGTGTCGAGACCTCGAGAACCCAAACTTTTCGCCTGATACGTTGGGGTACACATGCTATCCCTGTCACGACCGAAAAAAAAGAATACGTTCTCTCCCGCACTTGCTCGACAGTAAATTGTTGGTATTGACTGAAAAATATCGAACCTTGCCACAAGGGCTGGACCACTGCAGCAACAATCTGAGACGAATAAACACATTATATTTTTATCAACTGTTTATTCTTAAGACGTCTGCATAACTGAGAAATTTCGAAAATTCTATTTTTTACTGTACGGTTTCATAGCCAAGGGATTTAACTTTAATTTGCGCAAAGATTTTGTAAAAAAGCTAAAAACATCGGCTAATTCGTGAAAATTTTTGGGAATGGTCAGATCGCCAACTGCACTGCGGTGTGAAACTTACGAAACGGTGTAATTCGTATCTCAAAATCTATTCGTCCCATTCACTTCGAATTCGGGCAGAGAATAATTTACATTTTCTCTCGTAAGACTGGATGATTTTTTGATATGTTTACCCAGTCGTTAAGGGGGGATTGTCTTTTTTTTTCGCAAAATTTACCGCTTTTTGGGAATTTTTTTGTGAAGAAAGTATACAACGGAAAACTTGTGAAACTTGGCATATAGTTTTATTGATCTGTTTACTACATACAAAAAAAATTTTAAACAATTTCATCAAAAAATCCGCCTCCCACCCCCCTCGACGCGCGATGGTCCTTTTTTGATGGTGTGCACGATTTCTCAAAAACTATTCAACCGATTGCCTTCAAATTTGGACAGAATGCTCAGCTGACATCCTTTTATCGTTTGATGAAGCAAAAAAGCAATACGTTTAATAGTTTTTTATTTATAACAAAAAATCGATCAATTTTTTTCGAAAAATCGATACTGCAAGTTCAAAACGTCACCAAATCGTCAATTTTTTTTCCCTTCATCGAACGATAGCTATATGTGTCTAAAGTAAAATGCTTTTTGGGTTTTTGTTGCAGGATGAACGTGAAGGCTGTAATCGTGCACACCATCAAAAAAGGACCATCGCGCGTCGAGGGGGGTGGGAGGCGGATTTTTTGATGAAATTGTTTAAAAATTTTTTTGTATGTAGTAAACAGATCAATAAAACTATATGCCAAGTTTCACAAGTTTTCCGTTGTATACTTTCTTCACAAAAAAATTCCCAAAAAGCGGTAAATTTTGCGAAAAAAAAAGACAATCCCCCCTTAATATCAAATAATTGAAGTTGTTTTTTTGATCGAAAACATTTTTTTTCCACAGCTTGCAATTTTCATAACTTTCAAAATTCATACGAAAGTTTTATCATAATACTAGAAGCACCTTCGTTTTTAACTCGGATCACCCTACTCTAAATCATGATAATTACATTATTTATCAATTATTTGCAATACATAAAACTTAAACTCGGCAACGCTATGTATTAATTGTATGTACTAATAAATCCCGAGCTTGTCATCGCAATACTATCATAGGAAAAAAAAATTGAAAACGACCTATCTTTTTGGGCCTCAAGCTTATGCAGACCCGTTATAAGGACAATGAGATTTTGCGTTTGGTTGCGCAAAGACTGATTGCAAGTATCGGTCGACAGCGCAACAAGTTCTGAAGAGGGGAGGTGGGAAGGGAGGGTTTTGTGGAAAAACAAAGAACTGTCCGAGCGTGTTGCGGAGCCTGAGTGTCTAGCCTAGCTTCGCTGTGCGCACATCCACACGAGCTATTTGTTAGATCAGCACGGACGTCAGACCGTTGTCATTCCTGCCTACGGCAATCGTAATTATTCCCCCGCCCCTCTCCCTCCCCCCCCCCCCTCTCTCTCTCTCTCTCTCTCTCGCAAATCCAGTCACACGCACGTTTGTCCTCGTCCAGTTGGAATCCGCCCTGTCACACCGGATATTCTAGCCTCCTGACGAGGCCGTCTCGAAAAAAGATCCAACCGCCAGATATTTAACGAAACTTGGTTGTGTGAAACACACAATGGCACCACAAGGGTCCATTTTTTACTTGTAGTCCAGTAAAAGACATGAGAACCAAGCACTTTTTAGCGTAGAATATTTAGCGTAGAATTTTAGGTTGCATACTAAAAGTAACCCCAAAAAAATGTTGTCCCTCAACTCGCTGGAAAATTTACAAATCGCCGTATCTCGATAATTAGTAGCCTGATGAAAAAAGGTTTCAAGCAAAAGTTGTTTGGAATAATGAAATTCGTATAAAGTCATCCGACGGCCAACCCCCTATCTTTGAAAATAGCGGCACGAAAGCGATTCGAAAATTCGGGGTTGATGCGCGTGCGAGCGGAGTAGACATATCGCTGCGTCCTTGTCTGGGTCTGGGTATTTTATTATTCCAAACAACTTTTATTTGAAACCTTTTTTCATCGGGCTATTAGTTATCGATACGGCGATTTTCAAGTTTTCAACCCCTATTTCTTAGGGTTGGGGCGAGTCGAGGGGCAACATTTTATTAGGGTTACTTTCAGTATGCAACCGTCTACCTTCAGACAAAAATTCATATTCTACGCTAAAAAGTGCTGGGTTTTCGTCTCTTTTACTGGAAGAAAGCAAATCAACAAATGTCATTAGCGAAAAAAAGGATATCCCTTTTCAGAAATAATGACGAGGACCATGATTCTTCGATCATTCTACAAGGAATTGGAATTGATTATTCAGTAATAAGATATCCTTCCTGACAGAATCGATATGTGTTCACGTCTTGAAAATCCTCACGTCGATGACGGATGTTTGAAGAAAAAAAAACGTCACTGTTTTTTTCGTTACCGTTTGTCAGCTTTAAAAAAGGCCCTAGAAGCTCTGGACTTAGGCCCGGAACTGCTTATTGATTATAAGAAGCTTCAGTCTTCTTATTGATCAGAAGAAAAAAAGCAAGAAACTTGGCACAAGCATGTTATCTTCTTTTATTATCTCGCAATGTTGTTTATCGTTTATTAGTGGATTTTCTTTTTTTTCTCCAGTCCCGATCACAAGAGAGTGTGAAGAAAGCGCGTCCGGGAGAATCTGTGGATCGAACGTTAGCGCGAGTCGGTCGAGACCAAGACTGAAAGTCAAGCTGGAATTGTGCGAGCTCGGGTGCGTGATGAGACGTGATGCGGACCCCGCCATAACACGTCAGCTCGAACAGGCGGCCGATTCGTGTGCATATTGTATATTAAAACGAGGCACACGCGTTTCTTCGTGCAACGATGAATACGGAAGATCGAGGGAGGAGGGGGAGCAAAAAAAAAACGGCGAGAGGAGAGATCGTTCGAGAAGGAGAAGATGAAAATGGTGGTCTCGGTTTAACACTCATGTACCCACAAGTGCAACGTTGCGAATGCGCGTGCATGAATAATTATCGCATCTATTTGTAAAACACATAACAAAAGAAAAAATGAACGCACAAGGGATACAGCTAATGAATGAATGATTAATAACGATCTCAAGTTATTCACGTTCTTATTTTTTTTGCAGATTCAAAAGAAATCGATAGTACTGATTTTTAATATCGTCAAAAAGTTTTCGTACAATTGTTTCCAATTAACTGTGGCAACACTCCGTTGTCGTGTGAAATTCATTTTCTAATTCGACTCGATATTAAAAATTTTAAATCGCTATTGATGGAAATAAAAATGCCTACCATCTTTTTTTCATCATTACTGCTATATAAAAATAATCGTAAAAAACTCGACCATGATAAAAACTTCAAAAAGAAACCATAAACTGAGTTATTGAAGAAACCAAAATTGATGTGGCGTTGAAGTTTGCATTGTTGAAACGCAACGAAAGTTCTTTTCAATTTTTTTTATTTCTTCACCTTTATTGCAATCTGTAATTTTTTTCATAAATTAAGGTCGTGGATCTCTTATGAGAATGAGAGAAACTGTTTGGGTGATTTCATTACCCTAAATCGGCCAAAAATGTGAGCAGAAGAAAAAAAATTAACTTTCGCTGCATGCCAACGATGAAAACTTCAAACTAAACATCATAAATCGATCTATTTAGATAGAATACCCGTCACACAAATTCTTTCAATAACTGAATCATACCGAAGTGAATTTTAACCGTTTGACAGATCTTCTAATTATTCGTGGCCGCGTTAACATCGTTGATCAGACCCGAGGCTAAATTGTTAAGATTCGACATTTTTTGAAACTGTAAAAACTACGATCCCAAGTGAAATCCCAATGACGTCAAGACAAGCCTTCTCGTGCGTCCAATAATCCCAATAATTCGTACAAGATCAAATCTTGTACGACAAATCTTGAAATCTTCGATCAATCTTGGGCCTGTCGTGTTTTTGCCTTCATTCCCGCAGGATGCGTGTTCTCAATGATTATCATTGCGGTATCATTTTTAATTGTCAACGATGCTGAAGCGCGCGACCGAAGAGTGCACGATTTCGCGATAAGAGACCGTAATGATAAATTGGGGGCGTCAATAAAATGGGGCGACGTCAGTGATTTTCCTCTCGCATCTTGCACGAGAATAAAAGATCAGGTGAGTTACAAGCTCGTACATAGTACATTGTGCGCGTAATAATAGGTGAGATATATACGTACACATATGTACTTACATGCGCGTACATAAGACAGATAATTTGTTATAGCGAGTACTCGTGTCGTTGTCGCATACCTATTATTAGGATAACCGAGAATCAACAACATCTGCGACCGACACACGAGACTTTTCCTTCTTTCTCTTCTCTCCGCCCGCCCCCGCTGGTTGTTAATTGCCAATTATTTCGCATTGGGCTGCACACTCATTTACAAGTGGGTACGAGATGAGAATCGTTCAATTAAACACTCGCAATACGCGCAACGTCGATTATATTGCAATTGTAAAGTCATTTCGTGTTTGTGTGTCGTATAGGCGTAGAGGATAGAGTGACTACGTATCCGATCTATTTTTAATGATTTCTCAAATGACTCTCAATTAGAGCGCGGGTGAGCACCAATTTTGTCAATGTCGCAGTTCAGTCAACCCTCTTCCTGTGCTTTGGGCTTATTCCGGCTGTCTTCAGAATCGCCCAGATTCATCGGGCTTTGGGTCTCATCACTGGAAGAATTGATACACCAAAGCAGCGACGAGTGCAAGGGGCGAAGAATTAATATTGCCGCCGACAGTACGCGCGGTGGAGTTTCGGTAGTCAATGTGCGGTTAATGTCGGTATTCGGATCATGTAGGTACAAGAATCTACTGAAAGCAGTAACTTTTGGCTGGGGGTCAAAATGTCGAACGACAAAGCTTCCGAGATGACAGAATTATGAACTCTCAAAATAACAAAAGTTAAATTATTCGAAATGTTATCCTTTGACCGATGACCAAATTGAATAACTATTATACCAAAGGATTATTTATTCGAGAACAGATAATCAGATAGTCTGCAGTTTGAATCATGCAAATACAGATTCGAACAATCTACAACATACATATCTTCGAAATAGAAAAAATGTGAGTATCTAATATTCGTAAAACAGTGTATAGCAAAAAAACAGCCTATAACAAAATCGAGACTGCAAACCTCGAATGTGAAGATCTTAGAAACGCAAATGATCGATGGTCCGAAATGGCGAATACCTAAATGGCGAACATGGCATGGCCGCCTGACCCGACTGACCACTACGCCATCTGCCATCTTCATTCTGAAGCGCAAGTAGTATTGCTCGATCCCAAGCTTTAGCTATCCGGACCGTTCGCCATTTTGGCCCATCGCTATTTTAACTGATCGACTTTTTGGTCCTTCGCTTTAAGGGGTTAACCCCACTTGCGATTTTGAAAAAAATCGATTTTTTTTATTGCATTTTTTTGAAGTATAAGTATCTGAGAATATGTCCTGAAAATTTCAAGTCGATCCGAACAAAATTGACGGAGATATGAGCGTTGAAAGAGAAGAATACGTTGTGAAATTGAAACTTTAAACGCGTTTTTCTCAAAATGGCATTTTTGAAGTCGGTGACCAAGATTACTCGAACACTAATGAACCGATCCTTTTGAAATTTTGCAGGCTTATTTAATACATAAAAATGTAGTGTTTAATCGTTCGATTTTTTTTCGAAAAAAATGGCCGTTTTATAGCCAAAAAACGGCCGTTTTTTTTTTCGTTACAATCGAAACATTAACTTTGACTGTCCGCCATTTTGTGAAAAATGAATATTTTTTAAAATCCTTCGATTAAAGACTAGTTTATACTTATATTTGACTAAATCCATCCGCATTTTTTTTCAGATGATCCACTTCGCCGCAATGTTGGTCACCGCAAACCGTGTATATAAAAACATTATTTCATTGACGGCCATTTGCCACTAAACAATGTAATATTTTTCAATAAAAAAGGTACTGAATGTTCTTCAAGATGTGTTGTTTAAGATGGTATATTGATCGATTAAAAAAGTTTTGTAGTTTTCTTTAAAAAAATTCATGAAAAAGGCCTTTTTTTGCGCTACAAGTGAAGGTAACGCCTTAATGAATTCGAAATTGTAAACTGTCGTAATATTTACAATTCGACGATTTGTCGTCTCGAATTGTGTGGTGTATATAACAGGCGAATCGATGTTGTATCTCATTATTTCGTTAAATCTGATATTTGTTTTCGTTATAAATCAATTTCGAGATTCTTGTATTCACAATTTCGATTAACTATTTTACAGACTATCATAAGACTGATCTATCTATATTGGAACGTTCGTCATTACAGAATTGGAAATTTTGGTGCTTCTGAATATTGATCGTTTGAATTTTCGATGCCCACCCCAAAATATTCATTACACTCAAAGAAATTGTACTTGAAGCATACCTGTAATTTTAACTAACACTTTCATTGAGTGTCAACTTCGGCGAAATCATTCACGCGAGTCAAACTATTTTTTTTTAGCAAACGACGAAGTTCAAGACTTCGTACGAACACCTAAGGCGAAAATATTCATTGGGAAAATGAATAAGGTTATCGGTCGTAAACAAAGCACAGTTGGAGCCAAACGTACTATGTTCTATTAGAAGCAGTATCCTTTTATGACGAATTCGAGTATTTGTACTATTTTACTTAACGAAAATGTGCTAACCGAGTGAAACTTTCTTTTTTCCCCGGAGTCAGTTAAAATCAATTGAAACATTTAGTTTAAGGCAGTATTGTTGAGTAGAGCGCTGTTTTTGCGGTGACTTTTAAAACGGAATAATAAACTGTGATAGTTTTCTTTCTGAATTCTTTTACACATGTTTATTAATCCTTCGAGAATATCTACAAATATAAAAGAGAAAATTATTATCATATACTTTTGTACGTTTGCTTACAACGGTGCGCGGAAAACGTCCCCACGGGCGACCAGTGTTGTGGACGTTGTATGAATGTGAGAAAAAAAACCGAACATATTCTGTATGAGTGTTGTGATTATTGGAAGCAGACTCAGCAAACAAAAGTTGTAGAAAATAGCGGCATTGTACACTTTGATTATCAATTTTTCCTATTTTTCTGACTATTCTACGAGTTATGTGAAAAGTAAAAAGAAAATATTTCGACTCAATCCTGCTCCCAACGTTGAACAACAGTCTACTGAAGGTGTATGCGAAACCTAAGCTCAATTGGCTGTCGATTTGAAAAGAATAGTTTCGAGAAAAACGCGTTTAAAGTTTGCTGCGTCTGGACCACGCTTCCCGAGCGCACTCCTTATAATTTCTATAATTCGACTAATTTTATGAGTGGGTATCAGTAGACGGTTTTCACGGATGTATTCAGAAAGGTCTTTGAAATACTAAAATTAAATTAAACAAAAAACGGTTTCGTCACATTTCTAGACAACAATACTGCCTTAAGTCAATCAAGAAATCCATCGAATATGAAAGAGGTTTAGTAGGCTAAAATTCAAACAAAATTGTATTTCATTAAAGCCAATCACTTCTCTTGGTGTACGTTTTGGTTTTTGTGCTAAACCTCTTGAGAATTTCTTCTGTTATTTCTGTTCACGTCGCCATCAGCCACAAACTTTTAAGATCAAGTGGCAAAGGAAGTAGCAAGGTTAGACATGCACTTGGCCATCACTGCTCCGCCGGTAGAGGAGAACACTGCCGGTGTGGTTTCTCATAGACGCTTTGGGAATTCCGTAAACTTCGTTTGTTTTTTCGACGCGGAAATCCCCCATTCCGTCTCTAACGCTATCATGATGACGGAAACTAGAGTACAGTCTAAACTCCAATGCGCAGATGGCAGAGAAGCGGCCAAGTGCGTGTGGGACCATGAATCAGAATTCGATAACTACTCTAGTAATTGTGCGTGACATCGATATTGAATCGAAACTTGATAACTTTGAATAATTTTACTTGAAAGTACTTTCTAAATCTTATTTTTATGAGTTATTTTAGATTTTCAACCCAGGGGTTTGCAATAGGTAATTGCCGGAAATTAGCAAAGTTACTACATGTAACGTAGTCATGGAAGCGTCCGTGATATTGTGATTTAGGATAGTGGTAAATTTCGCCACTAACACCGCTTCGATTGGACTGATTGCTATTAGTATAGTAATAAACTAGTTTATTCAGTGAAAGTGACCATCACGCCGTCATGGAAACTAGCTTCTCGCTGTTCCAGTGTATGCATTTTCAACCACGCGGTCATATGCTCGTATACGTTCTAACCCGTGAAAAATTTGCCGGCGCTTAAGATGCGGCCGAAGCTTGGTACGATATTGAATCGGTTGATCATGGGTTTGCCAGTCTCGAATTGAAGCTCGGCACACCATCGAGGAGCCAACGCTGGGCCAGTACTAATCAATGACCGTCGGCCAATTGTCGGGGCGAGCGCAGGCCCTGAGTCTGAGCCAATCGTTTGACCGTGGTTTTGCCAATGCTTATTTTTAGCATGGCAAACTGACGAATTGCCAAACCTGGCCCAACACTGGCTTTGAACGGTATAGTCCATACATATATACAAGAATGCTTTTTTACGTATATTATTATTGTATATTTTTTTTTATTATCGCTGCATGCAATTTTCTGCGTCCTGTGATAATAAAAACTTATAATTACTGTTATCTGAAATTCACTTTATTAAAAATAAAATTGATTTATACCAAAGTTTTGTGGTGTATTAAAAAAATGCCGAGTTATTATGATAGTATTAAGAAACGTCGAGTGTTAAAACGACGACAAAAATTAGAAGACTCTTTATAGCAGGTTAGGATCAGATGCAACGAAACAAAAAGACAAGTAGATAGTGAAACAAATTTGGAAACATTCCACGAACAAGTGATTGTGCATAACGATGTTGGTGAATCTAATTATTCTTTCGATGAGCAATCATCGAGCATAGAAATTTGTGAATCTGATCGATTGTTGGCTAAGCATTGGGTTGTTTTGACGGCCCTACACTGGGCCAACACTAGCCCGAATATTGCGCCAACAATATGAAGCCGACCTTAGCCCTACTATGGGCCGGTGATCACGCCAACCGTCAGCCAATGATCGTGATCTCTTTAGCCCAATGTTGGGCCAATACCCGGCCAACTGTTAGGATTTCCGGTAAGCCTACTATTGGCCAACCGTACATGCCAGCGTTGGGCCGAAGAGATCACTCCTACCGTGGCGCAACACTAAGCCGGTAGTGCTGCCGTTCATCGGCCAATGGTAGGATGTGATTGGCGAGACGCTGGCTCGAGGTTGCGTCGGTTGCGTCGTTTTTCACGGGAGCCTGGTTACTTCTTTCGTTTCGAATGCCAATTCGAATCTAAAAACAAGATCCGCCCTTTTTCTTGCATTATGTATTTACTTTCATTGTGTTTTCTCGCAACTACTCGACACATTCCGGATTCATCAAAGGCTGTCATTACTCTCGGCACTGTATCTTGATTCTGTATTCTTCCGTTTCATCTAGTAATTCACGTTGTAATCAACAGTTTACTCGCAGCTGCTTTCGCGCTGCGCACTTTTTAGTTTGTCAATCCGCAGCCAACAGGTCTTTTTTCGTTCACAATTCTGATTTTATGACATCAAAGATATTTCAGTGGTATCTTGTCCAAATGTCGACAAGTTGCCGAAACGCACTGACAAATGAAATAGAAAGCAATAGTATACGCATATACTACAGCGTGTTGTTCTAATTTACAGCAGAGCCACTTGGCACGTTTTACACCCTGAACAAAACAAAACTTGGAACTCCAAACACCTGTACTCAAGTCTCCATAGTCGGGACCTTCCACAAAACCCCTGATCCTCCCCTTAGCAGCCTTACTGCGATGTCTTGGGGCAGCCGGATATAGGGGGTTAGAAAACAGGGCTGTTCAACAGGGTAGGATATCCGGGGGTGAGCGAAATCGAAGTGACGGTTAAGTGGCGGCCGCGATGAGCCAAACCACTTGACAACGGAGTTCTCTGAGTTGTGAGATGTTTAGCAAGTAATTTCGTAGCTTGTTAGTTGGGTGAAACGTTGGAAGAGCCAGCTCCTCACTGAACAGGCGTTTCACAAGTTAGCACCACGTTGGGTTCGGTCGATGAGTAACGAGCTCGCGCTCATCATTGTCGCGTGCAAAAAGGTCTTTCGGTAAAGTGAATACGTTGCTGCTCGACGCAAGTTATACGGAAACCTGTCGTATCTTGACCGGCTATACCACAATGCGGACTTCCTAATTTCGTTAGTGTAACCAAGTTAACGTATTTCGACACATCCACGTTCACACGCTCGACTGAATACGCGTATAGTGGCTTCGCCAACGGGGTACGGAACGCCCGTAACACTCGCGATTTCCAATTTTTTCAACATTATGATTTCCCTACAAATATAGATGCTTTGGATCCGGACCATTTCCGTCCATGCAAGTTTCGCAGAACTTCCACGATTTTTCGAGTTTCCCGGTTTTCTTCTGTTTTCAACTCGCCGGACAAAGTTCAGGAATGTTCCGCACTGGTCTCGCGGGGTCAAAATGACCCCAATTCGTTTCAAACGGTTACTGTACGAACACTATCGGTTTAATTGAGTTAAACAATTCTGGATAGTATACTTCACATTCTGGAATATGGATAATCTGCATTAGCGTAAAAAAATCAAATAACAAAATGGCCAAAGAAGATTTAGATTATGAAATCGTTTGAATAATCAAACTTTTTAACCTAAAATCACAATTCTTTCATTTTTCGATATTTTTTGGTTTAATTTATGGATGCTACCCCTGGGACATGGTACTTTTGGATAAAAAAACAGTCCATCGTAGGCGATCCAAAAAAGTATGGATAAAATAACAATGGCTAAAGAAAATGTTGAATATGAAAATTTCAAAAAATGAACTTTTCCACTTAAAACCATAATTATTTCATTTTTCAATATTCGTTAGTTATTCATTTGCACTCTCGAGTGCAAAGGGTTAAATTCATAAGTGATATCCTTGAGACATGGTACTTTTGCGTGAGAAAAAGTCTCATTGTACGCGTTCCAAAAAATATAGGTACACTGAAAAAAAAAATTCGTTCATCCAACCAAAATTCAGTTGGTTTAACAAAATGTATCTTTAAATACGTTCAACTTGATTTTTCAATGGCATAACAAACGTTTTGTTAATCTAACTGATAATTTTAGTGGTGTGAACTGTAGCTCATTTAGCATGTCTGAGCAACAGTTAAAACAACAAAATTTCGAGACAACAAAATGCATTTTGCACATTCAACGGTTTCTTTTTCTCAGTGTATTTATTCTGAGAACTGAAAAGGGTAAGGTGACGAAAAAAAAATCCGAACGACTGTCATCCACAAACTAACCGTGCAATGTAAGAAATTAGTCCCCACGTACAGGAGAAACATGGAACCATCGATGGAGGGGCGGCTCAACCTCATTTGGAGGGTTAATAAAGCATCCACATTAGTGCAACGGAGTGAAAGTTACACAGCACAAAAGGCGGCCATTTTCCAGGCTACAAAACGATTGTATGTATTTTCAGGTCAGTTTTCCCACAGGTCACTAGATCATCACATTGCCAGGGCTGCTAGAGTAAAGTCGGTTGCACCAGTAACTTTCTAGTTACCCCAATTGGTGGGCCAACCAACTACTATGCCGGTTCTGTGAGTACCGTTTTCGCCATGGTGAATTCCTCAAGTCCACGGGTCATCTATGAACGTCAGAGTATAAGAGTTCACACTTCGTACGCCAATGCATTCGCAAAAATATGAAAAAAATAAGTGCTCCACTGAAGCGGGGCCGCTGTAGATTTCGACCGATACGCACTATATACGTTAATCGTCATTGTACGATATGAATAATGAGTTTCATGAGTTGAAACAAATCGATAAAGGCCATTAATGTTATAAGTGAAACTTGGAAGCCAGTATATTAATAAGGTTAAATTGTTACACTCGCTCGTTATTGTTGTTCTCTTCTTTCATTGTCGACATTTGTCGCATAAGTATAATACAAAATCATATAAATTAGAAAAGTACCAAACCTAAAGTGAGATTTTCTATAACGACCCCCGTTATTAATTGATACAAATTGATCGAAATATTTCGATCGGAATATTTAAGGAGTTTTGATCCGTTTTTTTTAAAACGACTTTCGATTTCGTCAATTTTCATATAGCTTATAGTCTTGAAAATATTCTTTCCAAATATTATTTAGAATTTCGCAAAATTGGCGGAGTCATAGAGATTTGAACGGACGGATTTTTACTTGGGGGAAGGATTCCAATATGGCGCCGGAAAAGCCGATTGTGCGTAAGTGACTGAAATCATCGATTCTCTCTACTGATTCATACCGAAACTTCGAACGCATTTTTCTCGAAACTACTTTTTTCAAACTGGTACCCACGATATCTCAGAAGCCGCTGAATCGATTTACCTAACATTTTCGGGAGGTCGTTCAGAATAAATCTCCCTGTGGACCCTACGGTGGAGAATAGTCTACATAACAAATTACGACCTGTACAACTTGAATAAGAAAAGCTGTCAAAAAAATCTTTATCGCAGCGGCATTTTGTGGTTTTTTTTTTCAATGCAATCCAGTTACGGTCTATAAAGGGTAATCTAACGAACCAAAATATATCTGGATGTTTTGTCTCAGATTAGTCAAACGAGGGCAATCGAGTGTACCGATGAAATGCCGCCTCTTGGGGTCCAGCGCACCACGCGAGTACGACTCAACGAAAGGTCTTATTAAAGATGTTATGAGCATAAAAAATATCTTACTGTTTCGGCACGGGAAAAAAAACATGAAAATTCATACAATAAATCGCGGTAAAACGGATCTTCTCCCTTAAGAAAAATCGCAAACACTCGATCACAATTGATCTTCAACATTAATTCACACCTATGTAATTGTGTGAATATATGCATATATTAATATATTAACAAATATATTAATTAATATATGAATTAATATATAATATATGAATATATTAATTCCTGTGCATTTTCTTAGTCTTCCGAAAAATACGCACATTGATACTTACAATAAAAGAAATAGAATGGTTTTTTCACATTCACTTGTCTATGATTCACTCTACTCATACCACCGATCATACTTGAGACTTGTACAATTTATATTTATAACATATGAAAAAAAATCATTTGTAATAACTAAAATTTTCCATGTGTAAACTGTTCAATGAATGTTCAGATTTAATTAGAAAAATGAAAAAATAGTTATTCCAAAGATTCGCTAGGTTGGATATTCGGCAACATTGGTTCGATATCCGTCTCTTTTTACTCAAGCAGGCGAGTTTAACCTCCATGCTTTTCAACGTCGATCTGTCAAAATAATGTCAGGTGCGGGAAATATAGAGCATTGTATTAATAAGCGAAATATGTCGGTTAAAAATAAATATGTGTGAAGATTCGAATGAGTGAGATGAGGTTAGGACTATAGTCAGCTGTTGCCTTGCTGTCACGTCTCTTTATCGTAGCAAGTGGTAATAAATCCACTACCGAAAGTTCAAATTAAACTTGATATTACATAAAAATTATGTCAATAAGCGTAATTTTTTCTGAGAGCATTACTTGACAAGTGTCAAGTATGTAAATCTGATTATTTTTAAGAATCTGACGGATTCCCACTATTATATATACTGTTGTAACGACCGGAAATCGGGTTTTTTTATGTCGTCTCGGAATTCCTTCACAAAAACGCGCAATTTTGATTTTTTTTTTCTCCGTAATTAGGTCGATAACCGACTCTGACATTTTATAGAGACGATTTTATTATATTTATTAATATGTTCAGTGAAGCTCCAAAAAAAATTATGAAAATCCTACGGATTGAAGCCTGGCGATAGGATTACCTTAAGGGGTACCCCCACTTGCGATTTTGAAAAAATCGATTTTTTTTTATTGCATTTTTTGAAGTGCAATTTCAAGTGCAGTTTTTTTTTATGCCCGGAATAGATGACTCTATGTAAGTTTACAAAAAAAAATATTTTCTTCGTGTAAACTGAAATTGAAACTTTAAACGCGTTTTTCTCAAAATGGCATTTCTGAAGTCGGTGACCAAGATTACTCGAACACTAATGAACCGATCTTCTTGAAATTTTGCAGGCTTATTTAATACATAAAAATGTAGTCTTTAATCGTTCGATTTTTTTCGTTAAAATCGAACCATTAACTTTGACTGTCCGCCATTTTGTGAAAAATGGATATTTTTTAAAATCCTTCGATTAAAGACTAGTTTATACTTATATTTGACTAAATCCATCCGCATTTTTTTTTTAAGATGATCCACTTCGCCGCAATGTTGGTCACCGCAAACCGTGTATATAAAAACATTATTTCATGGAAGGCCATTTGCCACCAAACAATGTAATATTTTTCAATAAAAAAATTACTGAAAGTTCTTCAAGATGTGTTCGTTAAGATGGTATATTGATCGATTAAAAAAGTTTTGTAGTTTTCTTTAAAAAAATTCATGAAAAAGGCCTTTTTTGCGCTACAAGTGGGGGTAACGCCTTAACCAAAACATGAAAACCTAACCGCTATGGTCTCAATAATAGTGATCGCAATTCTACTTCGCTGCTTGCCTCTTGGCTATGTACATTGGCAGGTTTACTTTTGCCAACACAGTAGTTTGACATTTGCACCGTTAGAATGCAACGAAAATTCTTTTCAATTTCTTATTTTTATAAGGACTTGAACGCTACTTATAATCCAAAATTATATTTTGCAGATTTGGGTTGTAGATAGCGAATAAGAATCCTTAGCAATATTTGCGTGATTTTCTTAGCTGAAATCCGGCAAAGGAAAATTGGGAAATAAAAAAAAGCACTTTTGTTGCATCCCACCGATGCAAACTTCAACGTCATATACTGTAACAGTTACACTGTTCATTGGAACGCCACTGGAGGTGATATTGTGTTTCCATTTTTTACGCATTCACGAACCCTCTTTTCAGCAATTCCACTTTGGAGTTTGGTCTCCACTACTCTGACTTCCACAGTCGTGTACTACATGTTAGCATTCCACCATGGCTTTGAGAAACGTCGAGGACACGTATGCAGAGTTCTTCAGTGGATTGCGAGCTATTCAAGCCGGTGTGCTGTAAATTTTCAACGGCTCGTTTCGACTCGAGCAGAACATTGCTGCGAACTTAGCTTGCTGACTTGGCCACGGGAGAAGAGAGGAGAGTAGGAGTAGGGAAGGGTCGGAAAGAATATAAATGAGCAATGATGCTCATACTCGTTATGAAAGACGCAGAAAACAGTGTCGAAATGATTAATATTCTTTCTCAACTGCGATCGCGAAGTCACTGGAGTCTCCATAGTTGGTTTAGAAAAGCATCTCAATACGCCAAGGCGAATAGTATGGCTTGACTTAGGAGTCTACACGATTTTTATTAATTTTTCACCTCATTCGCTGATCTAGTAATATTCTATAAACTCCAAATATATTCATTACAAATTGTCTTAAGGGGGGAGATGCCTTTAGGAGAGGAAAAAATTCGCTAATTATTGTTTTTTTCAAAAAGGAAGATTTCTTCGCTATTTTTGAAACTTAGGGTTTGTTTTAATACTAGTTTTGGTTTTTACATGGTATTTTCTTTATTTGTTAATCTTTAAAAATGGCGGACTTATGTAACGGTCGTCTAAACCGCATTTTCAAAACTGACGTGACTTAGCTAAAAAACTAATCGATCGATTCTGATTAAACTTTGTATAAATCTTCCTAACCTCGTTGTCTAAAACATGACCCTGAATGATTTTGGAAATAAAAAAGTAATTTATTTTTATTGCAAAATGTAGTCATTCTTTGCGGAAAATTCAATCTTTTTGTTTCAAAGCATTCGATCGATTTTCAACATTTCTCATATTTTTTCAGTTGATATTCTGCGTATGACTGTTAGAGGAAGAATAATCTTCGTTAGTTTTTTTTTTTTAGATTAATCGTGCCATGCCTCCACCATGTTTAAAGATTAATAAAAAATATACCATGTAACATTCAAAAGTAGTAATAAAACATACCTTAAATCTAAAAAGTGGTGAAAAATATTTCCATGTGAAAAAAAATATCGAAAATCAGCAACATTTTCCTCGTCTGAAGGTATCTCTCCCCTCCTAACAGAGTTGGGCGTAATTCGATTTATAAATACGAATACGAATTTATTCACATCGTGATTTTCATGTGAATATAAATACAAATTTATTCATGCTTCGCTTATTGTAAATACGAATACAAATACAGTTGTATTCACAAATATTCTGAACATACAAATAAATTCACAGAAAAAATTGTGAATATTCACAAAAAATGTGAATATTTACAAAAAATCCTGTAAATTAAAAAAAAATCACATCACAATCTGTGAATGCAAATGTATTCACAAAAAATTGTAAATACAAAAAAATTGACAAAATAAGTTGTGATTTTTTTTTGTATTTAAGACTAATTAAAATCAAATTCACAATGATTAGATTAAAATTTACACCAAAAGTGAATTTGTACGTATTTTGAGAGAAAACATGTTCTCTCTCAAAATACGTCAAGTCACTTGTGTAAATTTTAATATAATTGTCGTGAATTCGATTTTTATTTTCTTCAACTTGAGGAAATTCACAACTCATTTTGTGAATTTTTTCATATTTATAATGTAATATTTGAAACTCACTTTTTTGCAACAATTTCTTCGCCTCGACGGAATGTTTTCTCTCAAAATACGTAAGAACTCACGGTTGGTGTAAATTTTAATCTAATTACTGTGAATTTGCTTTTAATTTGTCTTAAATACAAAAAAATTTACAACTTATTTCGTGAATTCTTTTGTATTTACAATTTTTTGTGAATACATTTGCATTCACAGATTTTGATGATTTTTTTTTCAATTCACAGGATTTCTTGTCAATATTCACATTTTTTTGTGAATATTCACAATTTTTTTGTGAATTTATTTGTATGTTCAGAATATTTGTGAATACGATTGTGTATGTCTATGCATGTATGTGAGTACAAATGAGTGAAGTATGAATAAATTTGTATTTATATTCACATGAAAATCACGATGTGAATAAATTCGTATTCGCATTTATAAATAGAATTACGCCCAACTCTGCCTCCTAAAAGGCATAACGAAAATGTGAGGGAAAATGAAAAAAAATGTTGTATTCCGTCAGTACCCAGCAAGGTAACGAGTGTAGAAGCCGCGTAACAAGACATATACGTGTACTTGATCACGAAACCGACACCTTTGTTCGAAACATTACTTCCATTACTATGTTTGGCCCAACGGCAGTTGTGTAAAGTGATACTCTCAATGGGATAGTTTAATCGTAATATTCTACAATCTCAATGTCACAATCATCGTTTCTACATGAGTATATCTGGTGTACATGTGTGTGTTGAGAACGCAAATATCTCCATATCGGGGATTGCATCAATTCTCGTTACGCACACAGATGTACCGGGATGTATTTGACTCATTGCATAAGGTTCCTTCGGTTTACGGTGAATTTCCGTACGACCTTAGCTCGTAAAGGTCATTATCAAGATTGAGAGAGTGATGGCAGAGGGTCGTTAGGTCCCTCGTTTCTGTATGTAAGATCTAGAAGTTGCTCTCGGAGTGTAGTTTCAACGCGAACGAGATCACTTCGCAATATTTGTCCAACCGAAATTGATTGCCTTTTTTTTTGTTTTTTTTTTTCCTGTGGCGATATATTGCCATGTGGAGATTTTCTGCCGCCAATTTTTGCCGCCTTTCGCGTTTGCATTTTTTTGTCCGCGACGAGTTTGTAGGGCAATCCTGTTGTCGTAGAACAGACTGGCCGGCCACGTGCTGTGAGGTTATATACTACGGAGCATCGCTTCGCAACTGCTCCAATTCCGATCCCCACGATCCCACTTTCCGCCCGTCTATTTATAGCAGTGCGAAAATCATCTATACAAATCCAAGGCGCTACGGCGAGCTTTACGCGCATCCGTGTGTTCGAGTATACAAAAACTCTTTGTTATCCAGTATCGCCGTGTACCGCTATGTCGCGAATGCTGCTACATTTTCGGAGAAGCCTGAGTCGACTCGAAGTGTATATCGAAAAGTAAAATTTTTCGTCCCTCCCTCTGTTGAAGGAAGAGCCATGACGACTCTTCTTTTTCCAAAACTGTCAAGGCGAATTGTCACAGCGACCGAGCGCCCATGAGTGCGAGAGGGATAGCTGTTTTGCACATTCTCAGTGTTCTCGGAGACAGCTGATATTGCGAAAAGATACAGCGCTCTGTTGAGAGGTTAGGATTGAGGCAACTCGTGACGTTGATGTTTGCATCGTTGGGATGCAACGAAAATGTTTTTCTTTTTCCTTTTTCAAATTTCCTTTGGCAAATTTGAGCTACGACAAGCACGCAAACATTTTTTCAGATTCTTATTTAGCGATGTACAACAAATTCGCAACATATGCTTTTGTATGATAAGGAAAATAGGAAATTGAAAGGAATTTTCGTTGCATTCGAACGACGCAAACTTCAACCTCATAGGCAACTCGAATTGAAGAGGAAGGGCCAACATATGGTGCGGGAATCGCAGATTGAAGGTAAACTTATGATTGAAATGATAGAACTGCTGGTAAAACTTCGAGGCGGTCATCCCATGCGACAGGTCCAAAAAATCGATTTTTTTTTCTTTGTACAAATTGCAAAAAATGTGTTCGTGTTATATGGACCCGGCATAGCAGGCTAACGGTGAATCGACATTTTCTTTGTGTAAATCGTACTTGAACTTTTAAACGTGTTTTTCTTAAAACTAACATCTCAAAAACTATTGAACGGATTTCGCTCAAATTTTTATGGTATAATCCGCACATCTGTAGTTCTCAACCGAAATAAAACATATCTGATATCTGCCATAGTTTTTTTCAAGCTGAAAGAGTCGAAAAAAAACTACGAAACTTGAAACTTAACTTTTAAAACCGTGCAAAAATTCGATTTTCGATATTTTTACTTTACTATAGTTCCGGTGGTAGCCTCAAGTCTACTGATTAAAATTCCGTTTGGTTTTTTTTTTATTTCAGATAAGCAAAACCTCCGGACTCATGGCAACCGTCAACCACCTTTTGTTTACACATGAGTGTCTTCCGAACGGTGTAAAGTCGATTCAACTCGTTATTTATGTTCGATAAAATTGTGAGGGACTGTAAAAATGTAAATAAATGTAAAAATTCAGCGATAGAGTGTTTAAATAATGCATAAAACGGAATCCCAAAAAAAGCGAAAAAAAATAGCTTTTACATAGGATAACCCCGTTAAACGTGTTTTTCTCGAAACTATGTTTTTCAAAACGGTGTACACGATTTCTCGACATCTAATGAACGGATTGACATAAAATTTGGCACACTTATCCAGTGTAATAGTAGTTCAGTGTTGACCGACGTTGTTCGTCTCAAAATTTCTCTTTCGTTATCAACAATAATGATGTCATTTTTCTTCGAAAGATCGAGAAAGAAAAAACAAAATTTTCTTTTTGATGTTTGAAACACGGTGGCAAAAAATCTCAGTGAGGACTTGGTCAATATTGTGTATCTCGAGAAAAAAAACTATTTTTTTTTCTTCAGATTAACCAGGTGGCCAAATCAAGTACACCCTTGAGCTCCTCACGTTTAAAGGTCTTTCACGGAATCGTTTACGACGTCTTTAATTACTAATATGTGTTAATGAAATTTCGTATACAACTTTGTTAATGTAAATAAAAATAAATAAAAATAAAATGGATTTTTTCAAATAACCCTGATATTCGGGTGGTCACAGTAGCCTCGTCTCTCTTCGTTTGCCCGAAATTCAATCCGTCTAGGAGAAACGTCAGCCGTAGGATTCTTACCGACCGAGCGCGTGACACATGTCTTCAACGCCATTTGGGAATTCCTATCACCGACCGAGAGAATGTCGAGAAGATGAAGATTGCATCATTGGAGAGTTTTTTTTTACTTCTTTACTTTTATTACTATCTAAGCTCTTCTTTTGCACTTTTCGGCTATGGATCCCTAATAAAGAGCTTTAAAAATATTTCACTCATATTTGTAGCTTAAATGTGTCAAAAAAAAATGGGCAACATGAAACTAAATATAATATCGTTGCATGTCAACGGTGTGAATTTCAATACCATCCGAGTGATCGAAACTCCAACACAGGAATTTCAATGAACAATCGATAATAATCGATACTCGAGTAAGCTTTCTAACCAGAATCAATCGTCCAGAGAATGCGCGTACAACCAATGGGGAGTTCGCGTAAAGTAGTGAAGTACACGAGGATTTTCAGTATCGAAATACACATAATTTGGGGTCCTCGCGTCTGGAGATATCGAGTACCGTAAAACGGGGTTAAATTGACATTGAGGGTAACTTTTACAGTTTTTGGGGCAGAGCAGAGCGCCAAAATACGATTCAAATGTGTGCGCATTTAAATGCGTTTAAATTTGGTGTTGAAGTTTATTATAATATTGCTAAAGTTGATTGTAATGTTGCTCAAGTTGATTTTGATCTCAATGATAATTATCAGACTGATTAAATGCCTGTAATAGTACCCTAGGTACTCGATATTTTCATGTAAAATGTTTCTTTAACAAAGATGACAATTTGATTGTAAAAAATCGTTGTTTTTCATTTAATTCAATGTATAATGCATAAAATATTAAATTTCGTTATCAAAATGATGTCAAAGTAACCCTTAATCTCTGACATAATTTGCACTTCAATGTCTTGTCAAAAAAAAACCCACATTCGAGGTTACTTTGACACTTACTTTTAAATATAAAATTGCGGGGGGCTTGACTTTCTTATACATTTGATAACCAAAGGACACATTGTTCTATTGGAGCAAAAAAAGTCGAAGTTTAGCATGTTAAAAAAGTTACCTGCAAATAACTTCCACAACCGGTTCAAAGTAACCCCATTTTACGGTACATTCTCACGCAGGTGATTCGTCGCTCGCGTACGTGCGCAACTTGGCAGCCTCGGAGATTTGCAAAGCGAAAGTACTTGTAAACAAAATCTAGCGATCCCGCCAGGCAATAAATACCGGTGTAAACTGCAGGTACCCGTCAATTGCCGTATTCAATGTGAGGAAAAAACGGCCGGATGTAAGACGTACGAGGCACAAGCAAATTTTTTCGTCGAAGCACAAAATCCTGTTTGCGCACGGCGGTGAATACAGCACTGCTTCAAACGCTTGACGACACGTGTACACAGTAACCATACACGAGGAGCACTGGGGAGAGATTTTTGGTCGTTCGCGAGCGCGCTGAACACCGTACAGTAAATCCGTGCGTAGCGGGAAG
>OX101784.1:32857690-32962567 GCA_944452715.1 Ophion slaviceki
AAGTTGGCAGCCTGCTGAAAGCTCATTGAATTTTCATCTCCGCTCTTGCAGCTATATAACGGTATCAAAACACCTTAAGCAACTGATAATGTGGTCACTAATTCCTCGTGTAGTGTTTGATTTTTCGCGGTAATTAATGGTTATCATAACGTTGAACTTTGCATCGTTGGAATACAACGAAAATTCATTCGTTTTAACTGTTGAATTCTTTTTTCTAGCCGATTCAGACTGTGGAAATCATTAAACGTTTGCACGTATTCTCATTAGAGATTTATAGCGGCAACTGGCAAAAAAGACTTTGGATAATGATAAAAATAAAGAAATTAAAAATTAAGAAAAAAGAAACGTCGCACTCCAACGATGCAAACTTGAACATCATTGGTTGTCAAGAAATGTTAATCGGAAATAATTTTGCTGCAATGACAAGTGCACTGACATTGTTTTGTACACTTCGAAGGCAATATAATTTAAATGTCGCGCGTCACTCGACGATAACATGGCGATGTCCAACTTGAAGTAAACTCCAAGTTAACGTTGATTGAAAATTTCCCAGGCTTCGATTTCCATCAGTTTGAAGAATGCTGCATCGACACTTTTAAACTTCGCCAAACTGTGAGTCTATCTACGAGATGCGGTAAAAAAAATGCGACAGCTTTTTTCTTCCTCGTTCAATTATCGCGATGCAGATTGTTGATGAAAAAAATCCGTCCACGGCAAAAGTAATTCTATCAATATAAAACTTTGTCTTTCGATGCCCCGTCAATGGGAGCTCGGAGAATAAAAGTACCTGACCTTTTCTCCTCTCTACAATATTATGCTGCGATGCACTTTTATTTCTCCGAGCGCCCATTAAGGTCGGAGATACCTTTCGGCGAGGAAAAAAATTGCTGATTTTCATGATTTTTTTTCCAAGGAAAGATTTCTTCACTATTTTTGAGGCTTAAGGTATGTTTTATTATTACTTGTGGCTGTTACATGGTATTTCTTTTATTAATATTTAAAAATGGCGGAGGTGTGGCACGGTTTTCTAAACTGCATTTTCAAAACAGGTGTGACATAGCTAAAAAATTAATTGACTGATTCTGATGAAATGGTATAAATCTTTTTAACCTTATCGTCTAAAACATGACGCTAAATATATTTGAAAATAAGAAATAAGTATATTTTGATTGCAAAATGTAACATTTTTTTCGCTAAATTCAATCTTTTTGTTTCCAAGCGTACCATTTCATCGATTTTCGACATTTCTCACTTTTTCTTGGTTCATATTCTGCGTATGAGTGTTAATGAAAGAAAAATCGTCCATGTAACTGCCAAAAGTAGTAATAAAACATCACCCGAACAATCGAACGGAAACGGAAAAAGTCACATTTTTTTACGGCTTACCAATGTTCAAAATGCGCAGATGTCGCATTCTTCAGCGTCATTTTGGTATGACTATTTTACGCTATTTTACTTTAAAGTGAACCATCGTGTGACTCGAAAAATTTGTCTTGTTTCACTCCGAATTTGAAAAGTGGAACAGCAGTCGTTACAAAAAATTCCACAATTATCGAGGAATTGAATAAATTAATCGTAAAGCACCGGCATTCTGTGCAGCAACGGGACACACGATATTTCAATAAGTCTGTACTTGTGGAGAGTATCGAAGCGTCCGAAGTCTCTCCTCCGCACTCTCGACCGGACTAGACCGTATAATAAATATGGCAGCATATAGTGCACGAGGGATATATGACGCTTGTGCACACACGTTGCGCTTTATAGACTCATGCGCGGTAGATCGGAACCGAGCTTTGCGATTATCGACGATCCACCAGTGAATTCGTAGCCTACTTAGCTAATTGCGTATGAAGCTCGGTGCACGGTGAGAGGAGGGAGAAAAAAATGTGTGGAAACGTGACTCGGGGGGTAATAAGGGTCAAACGATATAAAATACTATTAACCTTCGGGGTCACACCTCTGGAAGGGTCGGTGCTGCTCGCACGGGGTTAAAATGACCCCAGTCTTTTTCAAAGGGTTGCGCCACGAGCACTATCGCTCCAATTGGGTCGAGGAAATTCTGGATTATACATTTGACATTCTAGAATATGGAAAAATCGCGTTAAGGGGTCTTCTCACTTTCGACGCTTAAAAAGGGCTATTTTCATGAATTTTTTTGATAGGTTTATAGTGTCGATATTGATTTAAAAGTTGTTACACTTAATAAATACACTTTCGAAATACATTAAAAAATTTTTAAATGTATTTATGTAACTCAAACATACTTTAAACGCGTTATTCTCGAAACAACGTTTTTCGACGGCTTGTTCATCAAATCTCCGAAAGAATTAAACCGATCCTTATGAAATTTTAACCACATATTCTTTACAACTACAGCTATAGCGCATGTCAAGGATTTTTTTAAATTGCGATATTTACTTTTTGTTGCCAAAAACGGTGAAAAAACACGTTTGTTTGTTTTTTTTTCGAAAAATGTCCGCCATTTTGTTATTTTTGCATATATCAAAAATCGTTTCAATTTTTTTGTTTCGGATGATCTATCTCCGAGATTTCATCAACAGCGCAGACCTACAATTTTTTTACGACCTTTTTGTAACTACCATTTTCGTCTATAAATAGTGACTTGAATAAATTAAAAAAAAATGTCATGTATTTAGAAAGTGTATTTATTAAGTGTAACAACTTTTATGTCAATATGTATAATATAAACCTATCAGAAAAATGCATGAAAATAGCCTTTTTTAGCGTCTAAAGTGAGAAGACCCCTTAACGCAAGAAACCAAATAATAAGAAGGTTGAAAATCTTTAGATAATAATATTAATATTTAAACAAACTTGATATTTAAAAGATTACATCTTCACTCAAAATCATAATTATTTCGTTTTTCAATATTTTTCCGTAAATCTTATGGGTGGTACTCCTGAGATGTGGAGCTTTTAGATAAAGTGACGTTCCATTGTGGACGTTCCAAAAAAAAGTTCAACATTCAAAGATATTTGTTCCGAGATCTGAAAAGGACCAGCTCATGGAAAATATTTTCCGAACGGCTGTCACCGACAAACTGACGATGCAATTCAAAACTGGTCAGCCCCTACGTACAGAGGGAACTTCAAACCTTCGTGGAGGGGTGGCTGAATGCTTTTTGACGCCAAGAACGTACCGTTGTACGGCCCCGAATTTAAAGAAGGGCTCAATTTGACCTCTGTAAAGGTCAATCTACTACTCGCTTAACGGAGGGGTGAGCAAGTAGTAGATTTTAACTTGAGTTAAAATTTCCAATTCTGAACTTGAGTTACACAATTTTTATCTTTAACTCAAGTTAAAGATTTTAACTTGAGTTAAAATCTACTCGCCTACTATCTTTTGAGTATTCTAACGAATACAACAAAATTGACTTTTCCTATGTTCCATTTTTGTTACATATTCACGCTATAAAAATTATTCCAACGCTTTTAGGAACCTCATTGGAGATTTACAAACTGAATCAGGAAGAAACATTTGAGAATTATGAGCAATAAATAAATAAAAAAGAATTTTCTTCGCGATTTTTGGAAATAACGCGAAATATAAATTCTTCTATAGCCCAAAGGATCTCTTTACTGACTATCCATCTATTTGAAGGTTACGTAAGGATTTTTCACCAATATAACGTACTTTGTATGTATTTTGTTATATTAACGCTGCACACGAGTATAACGAATTATAGCGGAAAAAACTGGTTGTTGTGTTTATCACCTACGCTTTGAGAATGAATTTTCGAACGACAAACTTGTTTTGCATGCATTTTCAATTCATTGAATAACAATAGCAATATTGCGATTACGCGGTTAATCGAGAGTACACTCCTAATCGAATACGTATGACAATTACTTACCACTTTAGCGTCATTGTGTTTATTCTGTTATAAAATAAATCTCATTCTTTATTGTCATTATGTTTATTCCGTTTTAAAATAAATTCATCTATCAATACGAATACGACTTTGTACCACAAAATACGACATTCGAACGCTTGTAATCCCGACGACAATAATTTAATCCACAAAATATTCGTAAGCTCACGTTTTTTCTTTCGTCACTTACTCGAGCTACTTCGCGGTACGAACGTTTAGATCTTATTTCCACGCTGAGAACGTCCCCACATTCAACATCATAGAAAATAAAGGCGTTATAAAAATTATAAAAAAAATCATCGACTCGCTACACGAATAAAATAAAAACGAGAACAACTAAAACTTCCAAGTTTTCCGGATAAAGTATGAATTATAAAAAAAAAGTTGCAAATTGTAATTAAATTGTCATTTCTTACGAGAAATATAAAAGTAATAAGTAAATAAACTAAACAATATATTAATTAAAACATAACGAGTTTTCCTGATAGAAAATTGTAGCGTAAAGAATTCGACAGAGCACTTTCTCAGAGTACTAATCATCGCATCGTTTATCCCCCAACACGTGTGCGCTCTTCGCAATGTATAACAATGCATTAATCACTTCTCGGTCGAGCTTTCAAACTCGTGTGAAACACGATCCCCCTCTTGGCCGCGTACACGCGTGATGCATATGCACCTACGGGTATACATACGAATATCACATATTATGCGCGATAGACGCGACCTCATAAAAATCTCCCGTTCGCCAGAAGTACATACAATGGATTTATATCCGTGTAGCCATGATAAACAAAATTTGACAGCGTCTTCTCCGGTCGCCGTGTGTGTGTGTGTATACCGGGGGTCCCACTTTAATCTTAATAAGCTTGAACTTTGCATCGTTGGAATGCAACGACTTTTTTCAAATTCCTCATATTCATTATTATCGAAAATCATATTTTGTAAACTTCGGTTGTAGATAGCTAAATAAGGAGCTTAAAAAACATCGCATGATTTTCGTTGCTTCAATCTGTCAAAGGAAATTTGAGAACAGAAGAAAAAAAATATGTCGTGGCATTCCAACGACGCAATCTTCGAACACATTTATTAACACATAATAAAACTTTCAAGATTCAAAGGGGGACGTTGAAAAAATCCGACATTAAGATGGCCGACATGTTTTTTTTAATCATGAATTTTTTTCACCAAAACATTTATCAGGTCAAAACTAACAACTTTTGTAGGAAAAGGTTTTTGATAACGTTCGTAATTTTTTGGTTAGAATACCGTTTTTCAGCCGAAGTGACGAGCCGCAGAGACCTAACTCTTGTTTCGATTTGTTTGAATTGACGAACAAACCCAAACAAACTCACACCAACATACACACACGCACACTTACACTAGGGATGTTGAAGACTATACCTTCTCGCGGTACATTCTGGATAGCTCTAAAATAGTAAAAAATGGTATTCTGACCAAAAAATTATGAACGTTATAAAAAAAAAAAATTCTATGAAACTTGTTAGTTTTGACCTGATAAATTTTTTGGTGAAAAAATTTATGATAGCATTTTAAAAATCATGTCGGTCATCTTGACGTCGCCATTTTCAATTTTGGACGAAAATATATTTTTTTAACGGCCTCCTTTGAACCCTAAACTTTTTCTTATGTTCAATACTTGATCGGAGCAGTATTTTTCGAGATAAATCAGGTGTAAGATTAAAGTGGGACACTCGGTGTGTGTATATATATATATATATATATATATATATATATATATATATATATATATATATATTAGGGTGATTCGTTTCAGGGTAACTTTTTTTGACCCATCGTGCCCGAAAACCTTTAGTTGGTAGCCAAAAACGAACTTTCGTGAAAGGGGGGTGTTGTCAAAAAATATTTAGAGGTCGCGAATCAAAATTGAAGGTTTCCCATTTGATTAACATTGAAAAAAATGTTTTTCCCATTATTAGTGTTACCATTCCGCCAATTTTGATATCGCGATATTTTCCAAGTGGGTTCTCATCGGAAAAATGATACTCCACAATAAAGTTCATTGAGCCATGGCCGTAAAATCAACCGCTTCAGCGGTATCATTATTTCAAGTGAATATTGTGCGAAAATATCTATTCAAACGGCTGTAACGCCTAAGCTATTAGATATATCGAAAAAAATTCAGATGAGAACTTTGTAGAAAAAGTAACTTTCTACAAAAAAAAGTCTTATAAGCCGAGCCCGTAAATTCAACTCTTTTTCAACTATAGGTGGATGAAGTAAGATAAATAGATAATATAGTAATAGAAATATAGTAAATATAGATAATAGAAATATAGTAAAATAGATTTTTTTAACAAAAAAAAATCTATTTATTTTACTTCATCCACCTATAGCTGAGAAAGAGTTGAATTGACGGGCTCGGCTTATAAGAAATTTTTGTAGCAAATTACTTTCTCTACATAGTTCTCATTTGAATTTTTTCAATATATCTAATAGCTTAAGCGTTACAGCCGTTTGAATAGATATTTTCATACAATATTCACTTGAAACAATGATACCGCTGAAACGGTTGAATTTACGAACATGGCTCAACGAACTTTATTGTAAAGTATCATATTTCCTATGAGAACCCACTTGGAAAATATCGCTATATCAAAATTCGCGGAATGGTAACACTAATAATGAGAAAAACATTTTTTTCAATGTTAATCAAATGGGAAACCTTCAATTTTGATTCGCGATCTCTAAATATTTTTTGACAACACCCCCCTTTCACGAAACTTCGTTTTTGGGTTTTCGGGCACGATGGGTCAAAAAAAAAGTTACCCTGAAACGAATCACCCTAATATATATATGACTGGACAACGACGAGCCTGATACAATTTGGTGTATAAAAATGACTACACTGTATGCCTTTTTGGTTGGTAGCTGTCTTTACAGACACGCGCCAACCGTACATGATCGAAAAAGTGTTGAAGTTGGGTGTGCAGTAACGCATGCGTGTGAACGAAGACTGATTACACGCTCGTGTACAGAAATATCTTTCGACGTACTTACCAGCGGCCACGTTCAATTATATTCAATTATACGCGTACACTGTATCGCGCATAAAACGATGAAAAAAAAATTGCTCGATGGAAAAAAACGTATACAGCAGGAGTTTTATCGTGACGACTTTCTCGCCGCTATTGTTTTCTTTGAGGCGGCGGGGGGGGGGGGGGGGGGGGGGGTATATAATTGAAACATCGCTCGGGTAATGCGAGGCGGAAAAAATTGGCAGGTACCCGTCGTTCTTTTCCGCATTAGCTCGTTGAAACATGGATCGTCGAGTCACCGTCTGGATTTTCCGAACAATCTCGTATCGTTCGAATATCGCAGCCGCGCATCCGCGCTCGCTTCGGCATTGATAAACACGCGTTGCACGACCATATTCAGGCGATTAGAACGTCGCAGGAAACGCAGTCGGCGAACTCGTGAGAAAGTTTCGCGAAACCGGAACTGGATGTCGCAAGCCACGTTTGGGCGAATCCTGTGGTAGTTAGGGAGCTGGCGAGCATACCCAGGTAGGAATTGACGATGAAAAAAGGGCTCGCCAAGCTCTGAAACAAGGCTCACATTTTTTAATTCAGGCTGAGCACCAGCCTGATTTCAGGCCTAGCTGAACCTCTGAATGATAACGCGGTTTCAGGCTCTTGCACACAGGCTTGACCAAAGGCTGGTAGAAAAGCCTGTACTAAGCCTGAAACGACGAAAGAACAAGGCTCAAAACGAGCCTTAATGAAGCCTTCACGAGCATTTATGACCAGGCTTTTCCCAAACTCTTCCCGAGGCTATATGAGACCTGTTTTTAGTTTTCTATATTCTACATTGGGGTAAATTTAATAAATTTGTAAAGAATTCATTTGATTTGTTATATATATTTATTATTTGTTATATTATTTGTTACAAAATATATATAAAAAATATTTTTAAAAACAAAACTTAATTTTATTGCGTACTTTTATTTTCGTATATACTTTTTTGTGTACCTCATAAATATCGATAAGAGCATTTGTTTAAATGTTCTGAGCTGCCTCCTTCGCTTTCGTTTTTCGTGCTTTCGCACCCGACAAATTTATTGCTACATTTTTTTTTCATAAAAGTACAGAAAAAATATTATTTTAAACTTATTTTATTTTATCACAACCTGAAACAAGCCTGAATCCAGCCTTGATTTATCAGCCTCAAAATTCACCGGCTGAATGAAGCTTGAAATAACCCTGAGTTTAGGCTAAGCAGCCAGTCTTGGTTCCAGGCTGCTGCAAACGATGCAATGAAACCTGGACCAGGTCTGTCTCACTCAGGCTCGGTGAAACAAGGCTTGCACAAGCTTGTTTCCATCGTCAGCCTTTTGATTTCCTACCTGGGTATTGATATATGATTTGCTCGTGTTTCATAACGATAGGTATTGCACCAATACGAATCAATGAGGCGCAAAATTAAGGTCCGGCACCGCTGCGTTTTCGAATTACAGCGCTCCAAATTTGTATTTAAAAAAGGGTGGGCTACTATGTTATTTGCTCACGTCTGCCTTTTAGTCTAATGACGTTGAAGTTTGCATCGTTGGAATGCAACGATTTTTTTTTGTTAATTTTTCGATTTTTTATGTTTATGCTTATTCAAAATCTGTTTTATTGTTGAAAATTGAGGTGAAAAATTTCTTATTATAATACGTAAAAACGCATGAGCGATTTTCACAGTAAAAAAGAAATTCAATGATTAACAAGAATTCATTTTCGTCGCATTCCAACGATGCAAACTTCAAAATCATTTTAGTCTCTCGCATTAATAACATTGCTTGTACACTGAAAAACCCTAGGCAGACTTCCAGAACCCTGTGTTATCACGGCAAGCAGCTGTAAATATATTGTGAAAAAAAACTGTAGTGAATCGTTTGCTCATCCTTCTGGTTTCGTCCATTTGGTCAATTGTGGCCCCTGAGTGGGAATAAACATTGGTGGACGTATGTAGCTCACTGATATTGAACTATACGATTTTCTGAAATTCATGGAATTCAAGAAAAATAAATGTGCAAAATAAAACTATACGGCAGATAATTATTATTGGTATTATCATTATCCTGAAAATTCTAATTTGTAGTAATGAGGGAGGGGGTCTTGGAAAGACACGTTATTAATCCGAGTCTTTACGCATCTTTCTCTTATAGCAAAAAAAAGCGTACGAATGTGACGGAGACTATCATACTGCGCCGGCTCCAGATCACATTTGTAAAAATGGAAGTTGCACAGCTGACGTAGCTAATTGCAGTAGTCCTCAAAGCCCATGAGGTTGAAGTTTGCATCGTTGGCATGCAACGAAAATTAATATTCCTGAATTCCTTTCATTTCTTTTGGCACATTATGCCTTCAAAAAACCTTCAAGCCTTTTTTAAGCTGTTCATTCGCCGATCTACAATGTAAATCTATAAGAAAATTTGTTCAATAATAATAAATACACGAAAAATGAAATATAAAAAAAACATTCGTTGCGTTCCAACGATGCAAACTTCAGCAGCATTCAAATCCCTTTCTTATTAGTCCAGTAAAAGAGACGAAAATCCACCACTTTTTAGCGTAGAATTTGAATTTTTTTTACTAAAGATAGATGGTTGCATGCTAAAAGTAAGCGCGATAAAATGTTGCCCCTCAACTCGCCCCGACCCTAAGGAATACCCAGGTAGGAAATTAAAAGGCTGACGATGGAAACAAGCTTGTGCGAGCCTTGTTTCACCGAGCCTGAGTAAGACAGACCTGGCCCAGGTTTTATTGCATCGTTTGGAGCAGCCTGGAACCAAGACTGGCTGCTTAGCCTAAACTCAGGGTTATTTCAAGCTTCATTCAGCCGGTGAATTTTGAGGCTGAAAAATCAAGGCTGGTGCAGGCTTGTTTCAGGTTGTGATAAAATAAAATAAGTTAAAAATAATATTTTTTCTGTACTTTTATGAAAAAAAAATTTAGCAATAAATTTGTCGGGTGCAAAGGCACGAACAACGAAAGCGAAGGAGGCAGCTCAGAACATTTAAACATATGCTCTTATCGATATTTATGAGGTACACAAAAAAGTATATACGAAAATAAAAGTACGCAATAAAATAAAGTTTTGTTTTTTCAAATATTTTTTATATATATTTTGTAACAAATAATATAACAAATAATAAATATATATAACAAATCAAATGAATTCTTCACAAATTTATTAAATTTACCCCAATGTAGAATATAGAAAACTAAAAACAGGCCTCATATAGCCTCGGGAAGAGTTTGGGAAAAGCCTGGTCATAAATGCTCGTGAAGGCTTCATTAAGGCTCGTTTTGATCCTTGTTGTTTCGTCGTTTCAGGCTTAGTACAGGCTTTTCTACCTTTGGTCAAGCCTGTGTGCAAGAGCCTGAAACCGCGTTATCATTCAGAGGTTCAGCTAGGCCTGAAACGAGGCTGGTGCTCAGCCTGAATTAAAAAATGTGAGCCTTGTTTCAAAGCTTGGCGAGCCCTTTTTTCATCGTCAATTCCTACTTGGGTAGGGGTTGAAAACTTCAAAATCGCCGTACCTCGATAATTAATAGCCCGATCAAAAAATATTTCAAATAAAAATTAATAAAATACGGAATAATAAAATACGTATAAAGTTATCCGACGTCCAATCCCCTATCTTTGAAAATAGCGGCACAAAAATACGAGAGCACCTCTGACCCAGACAAGGATGCAGCGACATGTCTACTCCGCTCGCACACGCATCAACCCCGATTTATCGAGTCGTTTTTGTGCCGCTATTTTTAAAGATAGGGCGTTGGACGTCAAATAACTTTATACGAATTTTATTATTCCAAACAATTCTTGTTTGAAACCTTTTTTGATCGGGCTATTAATTGTCGAGATACGGCGATTTTTGAGTTTTCAACCCTCATTTCTTAGGGTTGGGGCGAGTTGAGGTGCAAACTTTTATTGGGGTTACTTTCAGCATGCAAGCATCTACCTTCTGTCAAAAGTTCATATTCTAGGCTAAAAAGTGCTGGGTTTTCGTTTTCTTTACTAGACTATATTGCCTAGCATGATTTGAGCCTCGCGCTTCTCTCACCATGCGCTACACCGATCAATACTCGGCACATAGTGGGGGAGCAGTTGCATCTGTGGAGGTCCCGATAATAGAGGTTGCAATATATATAACGTATATATACATATACATACACAATACAGGAGAGATTTGAACTACGAAAAAGTATACCGTTCTCACTTTTGTCTAATAAAAGAAAGGCAGATGCGGCAGCTGTTCCTTATCTGTGTGGCAACGGTCAACAGACCTAGATCCCGAATATTTGGAATAAGTTGCGAAAACCACTTCGACCGGTCGGTTATCAATGTTATATATTCAACATTCATTATTTTCATTGGCAACTAAACAATTGATATTTCAGAGACGTAGAATTTTATTCTTGACACTCGGCGGGAGCCTCTTGAGTATTTCCAATCATTCAAATTGTTTGCCTCTGGAAAATACGTGATCAGGACCTCTGCCTCATGGACTTTTTCCATTTTTCGAAGAACTTTGAACATCAGCCTCAGAGGCGCGAACATGTGACATAGTACTTCTTCTTTCAAAAACATTTCCGAAGTGCTGTCAATTGACGACGCAAAGGCAACATGCCGGCAGCCGTTAATTGTATAGTCTTTTATAACGTCCTTAATCAAACAATTCAGCTCTGCCCATTGTACTCCATATACAGGTGACGAACTAAAAACAAATATCAAACATTAATCTTCACGAATCGCAGAGCTAAACACCTCTGCTTCAAGTGATTTCATGAATCATTATAATTCGCTGAACACGGTCCATCAAAAGACAGGCATGAGCACATACAGTACCACCCCTTTTTTACTTCGAGGCGCTGTCAATTGACAACGCAGCGCAATCGTGCTGGCAGAGTGGTTGTTAATGCTATTTACGATACGGTTATCGCTATCAACGTCTGTCACATGAGCAGATCATATCGAAACTTTGCTCGCCAGCTTCCTAACTATGGGGGATACTTCTTCGAAGGGATCTCGATGAAACTGAAACTCCTTCCGGAAAACGGCCGGACAGTGCAATTTATTTTTGGACCCATTGCTTCTCGGACCAATATTTTTCAATGTTATACCTTGGCACAGATGGCGCTGTAGGAGAGGTCTATATGACCAATCAATGCTGCAGGACGATTACAAAAATGAAGCTCTGATTTGAGATCAACTGGATCACAGCGGTATATTGGCTCGAGTCACACGATACACGTCGTTCTTCACTCGGCACTCGAGATATGTGTGCGTATGTCGTTGCGTGTGTTACACGCTCGTTGAGTCGTTAAGGGTCGCACCGGGTATTGGTAGGTTTTCAACGAGGCCGGACGCTCGAAAGAAAGTGCCTTGTGTGAGTATCACAAAGTATACGTATCCATTTACCTGCCTATATTTATATATCTATATTTTTCTCACTGTGTACCTGCTACGCGCGCGCACACGCACATGAACACTATATCGGTATACAGACGCGCTGAACCGACCCGGCAGTCGTTACATCGTAGATATCGTACCGGGGCGGTCTTGGAGTGTGGAAAAACTCGTCGGATACCGACAACGAACAACGGAGCGTTGAATAGAAAATTGAATTGCTGTCCCAACCGCGCCTTTGCAACTCACCAGAGATGCATTCGTTTTGCAACACAAAACCCGTTGCGTTTTCAATACACGCGACTCTGTGCATCGTATCTGGGCTCGCAACGCAGCTCCATGCACAAACTCGTTGATGCGTGTCTCGCCTGGCATTTTTGCGCCCTCTCGACTTTTCCCATTGCGAAAATCAGTTGCGTCTTACGCTGGTTGAGACAGAGGTGTTAGATTTCCTTCATCGTCCTTCGTTTCGATTTCCTTTCTCGCGCGGAAGGCAATACTGGAATAGTACGTACTGTTTTTCTCCCCCATTTTTTTCGGGGGGATTTAAGAACAACGTATGGAATCATCAGGTTCGAGTGAGTGCGAGTGCGTTTAGGAATTTTATTGCAATTTCACTTGTTCGTAGGATGGAGCAATATCGACGATTTTTTGTCTATTATTCATTGACGACTTTCCAGAATATGAAAAATGTTGTGTACAGGTATAGTAGAAAATAATTTTATGAAATATATTGAAAATTCCCGAATGTTTGTGTATCTTTTTAATCGTTGAAAAAAATGATTTAAGGGGCTATAGCAGTGTGACACTTTTAAAAAGTGAATTTTTTTTGTTCCCTTTTTCGACAATTTATACTTTCAAGAATATCATTGTCATTTATATTATTTATATCAATATCGTTTTATCTTGGAAAAATCGATAGTTAAATTTTTTAACGCGTTTTTCTCGAAATGAGATTTTTCAAATTTGCTGACATTGTAACTCAAAGAGCAATTATCCGATTGACTTGAAATTCGAACCGAGTGCTGTTGAATATATTTACTCTACAATGACGTAGGATATTTTTGATTGGATGAAAATTGACGATTTGGCATTGAAAAAAACGACCATTTTATAGGCAAGAAAACAAACTTTTTTTCATAACTACGCCATTTTGTTAGATTTTGATATTTTTCGGAAATCCTACGTCATTGTACAGGAAATACCTTCCAGTTTGACATTTTTTACTTTTTTGGTTTCAGCTACTCAATCGGCCGGAATCATGTCAGCAGTAGAGGACCTTTTTTTGGCGCCTTCGAAGGCAGCGCATAAGTCGCTTGAATATCAATATTTTTCTATGAAAAAATTACATAATATAGGTCAAATATAGCCAAATAAATTCTTGATTTTCCGAAACATTTAATTGAGTACTTTTCGTCCAAAAAACTCCCGGAAATCACCCAAATTTTCAGCGTTCACACTGGTATAGCCCCTTAAGAGAATCGAAGAATTCCGTTCGAATTGTTTTATCTTTTCCTTTCCTGTTTTAATGAAAAATAAAATACTGCAATAGTATAAAACGTAGGGCGTTTTCAGGTTGTTTTTTTTCTTGAAGTTATAGAAATGCATTGTTTTCTAATCAAACTGTGTGCATCGAGTAAATTTATTGCAGTTCCACTTGTTCATGGAGAGAAAAAAATTAGCAATTTTGTTGGTTGCGTGTCGAGTCCTGATATATCCAAATAAATTTTTTGATCACCAGCTGTCTCCTTGAAAACATAGAATAGTCTTTTTACGAGCTATATGAATATCATATATATATATATATATATATATATATATATATATATATATATATATATATATATATATATATATATATATATATATATATATATATATAGTAGGGCGTGCCAAATAAAGACCATTTTTTGGGGCTTCCAATTTATATTCCAATTGGAAATAGTTTCTCCTCGTTGGAGTGCAAAAAAAATCGTCATCACCGATTATTCACTAAAAGGTGCTGTAATTTTCCGCTGCTTATCGAAAAATAAAAGCTCTGGCAACAAACGCTCAAGCGAGGGGGGGGGGAAGGTATTTTTTGCGTTTTATTTATTTTGTCATATGAATTGCTTTATGGGCCTGGCAGCGATGATTCTGTGTAAGTATGTGAAAATAAACACTCGTTTATTGATGTTTATTTTTTTATTTTTTAGCGTAGAAATCTTGAAAACTTTTAAACGCATTTTTCTCACACTTAGCATTTTCAAAGTCGATGAACTTTCTAGCTCAAAACTACTGAACAGATCCTTTTGAAATTTTACACACTCTTTCTGCACATAAATTGTGAGGTAACGCTGTTGAGTTTTTTAATTTTTTATAATATCAATTTATTTTACAATAACACAATTTCCGATTTTTTAAATGAAATATCGGTATTTCGACTTTGAAGTATAACCAAATATTAAAAAGTCAATTAAAAAAAAACCCGACAGCGTTATCTTAAGGAACTTATCAACTAATGATATCTTTTTGGTTTTTTTTTATTTCAGATGATCCAGTGATGAGTTATGCGGTTCACCGCAATGTAACTTTTTTTAGGTGCCTGCGAAGATTTGCTTTCAATGGCTCATTACTGCATAATTATTAATGAAAATTTTACAGAATATTCTTAAAATGTCCTTTTATTATATACTAATTGCATAGTTAAATATATATTAACCTTGACGTTAAAAAAATTATCGTAATTATGCTTTTTTATAGCGAATTAACCTTACCCCCCCTTAAGGTTACCTCGTTATTTTTACCTTTTTGGTCCATTGAGGCACCCAATCACGATTTTGCCGGGGCTCCTTTTACGGGAAGCGCGGAAACACTATTTCTTATGGTACTCAGAAGTGGAAGATCCGAAATATCGATTTTGTTGCACGGGTCTTATGTGTGTGTGTGTGTGTGCGTGTGTATATATATATATTTTTTTTCAGCTCGTTCGTTCGTTCCTAAGAAATAATTCGTTTGTACTTTGGCGATTCATTTCTCAATAATACGCGTTAAATTGAATTTTTAGTGCCACAATGCAAGGTTAAGCTGAACAATGTGAGAAATGACTGAACCAATGGAATATAAGAGAAAATTAAAAATTAATAATTGTATCATACGAAGATATTCCGATGGTGGTAAGCTTGTTGCATAACTCTAAAAGCTGTTACATAATAATAGAGCATATACGTGTTTTAAGAGTATGAGAATACTGAACGATGTGTAAAAGCAACGGTTGCCGAGGCCATTACAGTGATTAGCGAAGCCCTCTTTTTCTCTATCTTTATTTATATCTCTCCATACCCTCTTTCGCTCTCCCTGTCCCTCTCTCTCTCTCTCTCTCTCTCTCTCTCTCTCTCTCGCTCTCTGGGGCTTTCGACAGGACTATTAAAATAACGACCTCGACATTATCCTTTCCATCATCAGACCATACTTATTACTCCGGATTTTACGGATATTATCCTCGAGGGGATTTTTCAAGGTCAGGAAAACAATCACATTTCGGAATCGATTCTGTATCGATTGAGCAATATGTGTGTACCTTACTTTTCGAAACAGTTTTCCATCAGTTCTCTCCCAAATTTCAGCCTCGAACAATAACGCTTTTTTCACACTTTTCTAAAACGACAAATACAGAAACTGCACCTTATTTACTATACTTTGTTCTTTTTTGTACATTCAGAAAACTTTCCATTTTACGCTTGGACAGTAATAAAGAAAATTGCTACGAGTGAAATGATTATTTGACCTGTTTATTTTGTAAGCTTGTTGCATAAACAAAACGAAAAACGTCTCTTTCGCCTCTGCCTACGAAAAAGATGCGGTAAATGCCGAATGATATCATTTCGTCGTACACGCCTTTTTCTAAACTTCCTGTATGTGTGCTTTTTTTCAACAGAGCTGAAAAGATTTTAAAAAATGTGTGTATGAACATCGACGTAACAAATGAACTTTCCATCAAGTCCATTCCTGGAGCACCGTTGCCAAAAATATATCCTTTTTACGGAGATAGATAAAAAAACATGACACACGAAATGCGGTTGAAATAAAAGTTGCGAGTCGGAAAAGGCTAAAACGAACTGATAATACGAGAATGGAATTATCGAATACCATACAAATATATGCAACATTAATTCCCATGATAAACAAATAATAGTTTTAATCGAAACGTGGCGAAGAAGCAGCGAAATGCAGAGAAAACATGCAAAGGGTAATCTACTCGTTCGATTAAAAACAAAAGCCGAATTCGTCGTCGTCGTGTTCGAACTGACCTAAGCCATTTGTCGTCATCGGACGTAAAGATGCGTGCATCAGCACGTAAAAATAATCGAAGATGACGTATTTCTCTTTCTCGCCCGCTATAGTTGGATCTCTCTTTATTTCTCTCCATCCGCCTCTTCCTTCCGCCGCCATTCTTTATCTTTATTTTGCGGGAAGTTGACGTGAATAAGATTGCGCGTGTGTGAGTCAACAAAACGTCGTTTTTTGCGTTCTTTTGACTTTTGATTCTTATTCGGTTGAGTTGTATGGGTTCTTGTGTTGATATCACATGCACAATAATAGTGATGGTGGTGATAATAACAATAGTTTATGATATAAATCTTTATCATGAGTTTTTAATATTTTCCGATATTTTTGAGGTTCGTAAATTCAAACGCTTAGTGCTTAAGGGGTCTTCTAAAAAAGGCTATTTTCATGCATTTCTTCAATAGGTTTATATTATAAATATTGATATACAAGTTGTTACAATTAATACACTTTCGAAAGACATTTAAAAATATATATATTTATTTATTGAAGTCATTATTTATAGACGAAAATGGTAGTTAAAAAATGTCCTAAAAAAATTGTAGATGCGTAGTCTGCGTTGATGAAATCTCGGAGATGGATCATCCGAAACAAAAATCGAACGGTTTTAGATTCAGTATGTTAATGGCTGTAGCGCATATTATATGATTTTTTATACATGCAAAAATAACAAAATGGCGGACATTTTTCGAAAAAACAAAAAAAAACATGTTTTTTTTCACCGTTTTTGACAAAAAAATCAGTAAAAATCAAAATTTAAAAAATCCTTCATATGCGCTATAGCTATAGTTGTAAAGAATATGTGGTTAAAATTTCATAAGTAGTTTAGTAGTTTCAAAGATTTTATCAACAAGCCGTTGAAAAACGTTGTTTCGAGATAAACGCGTTTAATGGGTCAGTCCAGTTAAAAAATTTTTTAAAATCAATTTTTTTACTGTTTTCGAAAGTTCATACATTCAGAAATATTGTGTGAAAATTTTATGAAAATCCGAGCTCTCTAAGTATTTTTTTTTATCTGCACGTCCTCATTTCGTCCACCTGAGCGTATAGCGCGCTCGGCCGATCATAGTATAAACTTCAAACGCGTTTTTCTCGAAACAACGTTTTCAAAATCTAGCTCCATCGTATCTCTAAAACTAATAAACCGATTCTCTTGAAATTTGAACCACATATTGTAAACATGATTCGCAACAAGATGACCCTCGATGGTTTTAAAATTTTGATTTTTACTCTTTTTTTGCGAAATACTGCGAAAAAACGCTTTTTTTACCTTTTTCGTTTTTCATCTGCCATTTTTTTATTTTTCGATAAAACTTTATATCCGAGAGTCATTTTGTAGCTGATGTCATACTGAATCTAATGGACTTTGATTTTTTTGTTTCAGACAAGCCGTTGCCGAGTTGTGATTGAGCTACCTAGCCCACCTATTTTTGAGGCGTTCCGTTAAACTATAGTTTTTGTACTTAAAAATGAATAAAAATGAATACATTTTTTTTAAATGTATTTCAAGACTTCATTTATCAAGCCCAACACCTTTTATATTCATATCTTTTATGAAATCCTCAAAAAAAAAGTCGCGAAAATAGCCTTTTTCTAGCGTCTAAAGTGAGAAAACCCCTTAATTGCCAATTCGCATAAGGAAGGTATATAAGTATAGTTAAAAACAGATAAAAGGTATAGTAGCCCCGCAATTGATTTACTGCTTTTCAAAAAGCTTGAAAAAATGCAATTCAAAAAAAATATTCGTGGGCGATTTATGCGTACTCGGAAGAAAAAAGAAAAATGAAAACGTTGTCATAAAAAAAAAAACGCTTTTCCGTAGGTCCGATAGAAGAAATCTCGACACATAAGAATTATCAGAATATTATCATTGTTCCCAATTTTTCATCACAAGTTAAAAACAGCATGCCTTAAAAATTGTTTTTTTTTTAACCGCCGATCGATTACAAATGTGCGAATATACGAGACAACGGCATTTGTGCATCATCAAAGTGCCACAGCTGTTTGTACGTAACGCGACAGTTTTCTCCCTTGTTCTCCGCGGCGAGAAATTACATAATTGCCCCATCACCGCCTAAAGTCCCGATATGCATAACAAAATTGCCTCCATCCTACAAAGAATTCTTGTTACGTCGTGCAAGATATTTTCCGTAACACGATTATTCATGTGAACGATCAATAATAATAACTAGTTTGAAGACTCGAAATTAATTGGAAATTCAACAAATTCTCCACTCACTACGATTAATGGAAACTTTTCGATAATTCACGACTAATGGAAACGTTTCGATAAATCTCACATTTCGTAAATGCTTGAAAAATGTCCATTTGAAATTTTATAATTTACTAAATTTAACTCAAGCCTCATTTAGTGAGTAATCATGTGAGTAAAATATCGTAAAGTAATTTATTATTATTTATGAATTTTGATCGAAAGTTTAGAAGGAACTTGTTTCAGCTGAAAATACGTGGTCGAACCAAGTACTGTTTCGGTTTTATTTATTATTCTTTGTCCTTCGTTATTTTTCCACGTGTTCACGCTTCCTTCTGTATATTCTTTACTTTTTCGTTTCTTCTTATTATACTTCATTATGCGACGATTATTAGGGAGATACCTTAAGGCAAGGAAAAATCTTGCTGATTTTCATGTTTTTTTAAAGAAAGATTTCTTAATCACTCTTGGGACTTAGGGTATGTCTTACTAATCTTGCTGTTACATGGTATTGTTTTTTATTAATCTTTAAAGATGGCGGAGGTATGACGCGGCCTTGTGAACTGCATTATCAAAACTGGCGTGACCTATAGCTAAAAAACTAATCGACCGATTGTGACAAAATTTGGTATAATTCTTTCTAACCTTGTTGTCTAAAACATGACCCTAAATGTTATCATTTTTTTAACTATTTTTTATTTCAAAATGTAGCCATTTTTCGGAATATTCAATCTTTTTGTTACAAAGCGTACAATTTCATCGATTTTCAACATTTCTCACTTTTTCTTGGTTCGTATTCTGCGTTTGAATGTTAATAAAAGAAAAATCTTCATTGGTTTTTTTTTCAGATTAATCCTGCCGGCCCTACGTGTCACGCCGTCTGACAGCATCCGCCCCAAGCCGTTTAAAAGACCCTACCATACCACCGATATTTCGCAAAATTAATTAAAAACATTTGAATACCATGTAACAGCCAAAGATAGTAATAAAACAGGGTATGTTTTATTCTAAAAAATTCTAAAAAAATGGTGGATAAATCTGTCTTAAAAAAAAGGTGAAAATCAGCAATTTTTTCCTCGCCTGGAGGTATCTCCCCCCTTTAACAACAACTCAATTATCCTGAGCACTTGTGCTCGCAGTTTCTTGAAAATGTGCCACCAGAAATTTACATTTCGATATACGTCGCTATTTTCGTGCTACGTTACCATACGTCGGTATGACAATTTCATCGACATCCGGGCTGATGAGAACGAACGTCACGAGGGGCGTCACAGTCGCGAATGTGATCAGCTATTAAATGTCGAGTCATTTTTGCTTTCTGTGCTACACTAAAAGTCTATAATCATACGCGCTACAATGAAGAATTTAAAAAAAAACCATTAGTCTCAATGGATCTGCGCGAGAAATGAAAACTTTTTTGCTCACAGTGTGGAACGACACCGAATACGGAATTCCGAGATTTCTTCGGAAGATACGCGCGCAAAAATGGTCCGCAGATGGCCTTGGAATTATTCGTCTATGCGAGTCTGACTACTGGCGATATTTTGCGGTAGATAAAGTCGTCGTCGTTGAGCAGTTCGTGGATTTTGGGTTGTCCGATGACGTTTCAAATCGAACTTGTCATAAGTCCGTTAAATCGTTTCCAAGAGAATTCAAACAAAAACGTAGACCATTTAGCATAGGTCCTCACGAAAAACGGTAAATTTAGCTGGGTTTTTTATTTCTCGCAGACATTTCAAATGAGGTCATAAAGGCGTCATCACAGTGTACAATTTGCCAAAAATCGATTATTTGGTTGCGTTCGATAGTACAGGCTGATCGTATAGATTGATCGTAAGTAGACAATTTATATTAAAATTCCGCACTCGAAACTTTAAACGCGTTTTTCTCAAAATGTCGTTTTTTAAAACGGTGTACACTCTCAAAAGAAGAGTTTTCAAGCTGACCGTCTCAAATTTTGACACAATATTCTTCACGCCATTCTTTATCTTGCAATGAAGCTTTTTTCAATCTTCATATTTTTTAAACTAAAAACTGTCCAAAAAGTAGGCTAAATTCGATACATTTTTTTCTTCAAAATGCCGCCATTTGGCTAATTTTGATTTTTTAAAAACCTCCATAACAAGATAGCGGCTATTATACTGATGAAGAATCTTTTTACAATTTTTGATTCGGATAATATTTACGGCCACAACCGTGTACACTGTGAAGACTCCTTTTTACCAAAACATTCTCAGCCTTTACAAAAAATGTAGAAATAAGTAAAAACAAATGTTCAAAAATTATTGTTCGATGTTCATAAGTGCTCTGATTTCACATAAAAAAATCAGACTGATTAGCGTATTTTAACGATAAAAATCGCGAGAATCAGTTATTTTTCGACCCGTTACACTGTGATGATCCCTTAAGGTTGTTATGGGGTTTAGCCGTCGGGGTGAAGTACGAGGGGAGCGCCCTATGCTTATGCACGGAGCCGATTGACTGTTACCAACTGTTAGCTTTCAAATAATCGTCATATCAAACGTGCGTTTTCGAACTATTTTTCTACATCTATTTGCAAAAATATGCATTTTCGAATATTCGGTGATTACATTAAGTATTTTCATTACTTTGTATAATTATTTTCTACAACTTTACCTCGCTCAATTAACGCGAAACGAATTGGCAACGTCGTAAATCGTGGTATATCATAATGCCCAGGTTGGCAGAAGTGTCGCGAAGTTAGAGACATACGCGCCCCGTTCGTTACCTCAATATCGCCCAACGAGCTGTCAAAAATGAATATCGGGCGGGTAAAAACAAATCCGTTGGAAAGAAAAAGTGTGTACTAAAGCTGTCTATAATGTCGAAGAAATCAAAAACTTCAGAATTTTTCGATATTCTAAAAAAAAATGTACGTACGAAAAAAAATCCGCGGTATTTTGTCTTTGCCTAGAAATGTGTAGAAATGTATAATTTCTGAACATAGTTATCAAATTAATATTCAGTAATTATTACTAATTACGAGAATAAGTACGAATAATATTCGTTGTTAATTATCCTGACCGAGTGGTTTGAGCTTCCCGGGCATACCTACCGAATACCGATAAGATAGGTAGCATTTGTTCCGTCTACGATGTTGCCATGATTGCACAGTCTAATATTTTGTGTGCTTGATTTTCGCACAAATTCGCTATAAAAAATATTAATAATTTTATAACGGTACTGTGAGTCCTCATTTTCACGGTACCAAGGGTTAGTCCGATAATTCGTCGAACCGTACCTATTTTCTCAGCTGCGTGGTAACATTCACTTAGCAGATATTAATAATGTACTGAAAAATGATCGGGAGTTTTCCATAGGCGTAATGTAATTAGCCCACAAAATACGTCGAGTTGCCGATTTTTTTTCCTAAAAAACGGTACTGTGGATCGTATTCAAACTACACAGGTTGATCACCAAAGAGGTTGTAAAGGTCCAGAAAAAAATTCAGCCGCGTGGTTACATGTTGACTTAACCCCATAACAACCTTAATAATAGCGTTAAAGTTTGTACCATTGGTATGCAATGGAAGTACTTTTTAATTTTTTTAATTTCTCAATTTTTATTATAATCCGATTTTTTTCATCTATTGACACTGTAGATCTCGACTGAATGTAGGGAAAATCATTTGAGAGATTTTCGTACCCTAAGTCAGCGAAAGAAAAATTACCGATTAGAAAGAAGTTGACTTTTGTTCCATTCCAACGATGCAAACTTCATCATCAATTTCAGGCCAATTCGCGTTTTTTCCCCATAAGAAATTACTAATTGCCGATTTTTTTTTTCATTCCTTAACATCGTAGAAGAACTTGTGGAAACGTCGAATTCAAAACGCCGTAAACAAAAATTAGTGTCCGTCAACCAGTGATGCTAACTCCTACAGAATGTTCCCCCTAGGACCAACTTCAAATCCCCCTAGATGTCGATGAAAAACCCCTAAAGTTTTCTTTGTACACCCTGTTTGAGTACTTGACTTACTTTGCAATCCAATAAAACTCGCGAGTAGACAACCAACTAACGGACACAACCTCAACGTTACCACTGACAACGTGAAAACGTTGAACCGTAAAAGTAAAAACGGAATTCTCTTGATCAGCAAATTGTTGGTCGTAATTCGAAATTCGAAATAAAATTTGAAATAAAATACGCAATGAGACAACAAACTAACGGACACAACCTCAACGTGACAGCGTGAAAACGTCGAACAGTAAAAGCAGTAAAAGTGAAAACGGAATTCGTTGGTCTTGACCTGCAAGTTGTTGTTCGTCGTAGTGCGAAATTCAGCCACCAGCGCCACTTGTGTTGCTAGTACAAGACATGAAGTATGGCATTGGTGTAAAACATTTTGAAAGGCAATCGATTATAATTGAGCATAAAGAAAAGTGATCCTTAAATTTAACGTTTAGTTTATAAGAAATATGTATTGCGAATGGAAGATTCTTCGCAGGAATATGTATTTCGAGTATATAAAATATATTATCGCGCACATAATTTCGACGATCGAACGAATTGACCTATTTCAATTTCCGATCGAATTAATTGAAGATACATTGTTTTCTTTTTTTCACTTTTTTTTCAAGATTTACACTTTACTTTGAAGCCCTCAAAAAAGTTTCTCAAATAATGTACCCGCTAAAAAATCCCCCTAAATAAATTTACCCCCAAAAAAAACCCCTTCACATTTTGTTTCCCCCTAAATTTGGGGGCAAAACCCCCAAGTTGGCATCACTGCCGTCAACATGCATCGGTGAAACGCTCGCACCCCGAACGAAGTTTCATCTGGCATGAACTTCAGTATAGGAAAAGAAACTTCGTGCTTTATATAGAAGATAGCGTGCTTTATGTGTATAAAACATATCTATTTTCAAGCTCCTCTCGCGCTACCGACGTACATATCTCTACACACGCGCGCACGCACACACACCCACATCACAGCCAACAGTTTCTGCTCGGCGCTGGATTTACGGATCGCGAGGTCGCTCGGTAAATTGGCAATCAGTGCGGAGCGGGACGGGTTGTATCGGCACTACAGATGGCGTCTCGTTTGTGACGCGGTTATACGATGTTTAGTAGTTTTAAAGAGCAAAGGTGTACCGAATAGAGGATCCGTCAGTTGTATCGTACTCGTGAGACGGGAGATTGCCAATACGCGAATGAATATTTGATTGCCTGGCGTAATTGATTGCCGCCATTGTCGGAACTATGAAATCGAACGAAAAATCGCGCGAAAGTAACAGTAATGAGTGTCGTTGTGTTATATTAACGTGTACACATTTAAGGGGTCTTCTCACTTTAGACGCGAAAAAAGACTATTTTCATGAATTTTTTTGATAGGTTTACATCATAGATATTGATGTAAAAGTTGTTACACTTACTAAATACACTTTCGAAATACATTAAAAAACATTTTTTATTTATTTAAGTCACTATTTATAGACGTAAATGGTAGTTAAAAAAATGTACCAAAAAAATTGTTGGCCTGCGTTGTTGATGAAATCTCGGAGATGGATCAGCCGAAATACAAAATCAAACGGTTTTAGATTCAGTATGTTAATGGCTATAGCGCATATCATACGATTCTTAATATGTGCAAAAATTACAAAATGGCGGACATTTTTCGGGAAAACCAACAAAAAAAGTGTTTTTTTTTCACAGTTTTTGGCACAAAAAGTTAATATCACAATTTAAATAAATCCTTGATATGCGCTATAGCTATAGTTGTAAAGAATATGTGGCTGAAATTTCATAACGATCGGTTCAGTAGTTTCGAAGATTTTATCAACAAGCCGTCGAAAAACGTTGTTCGAGAAAAACGCGTTTCAAGTTTGTTTGGGTTACATAAACACATATATTTTTTCAAAATGTATTTCGAAAGCGTATTTATTAAGTGTCACAACTTTTATATCAATATCTATGATATAAACCTATCAAAAAACTTCGTGACAATAGCCTTTTTTTAGCGCCTTAAGTGAGAAGACCCCTTAAACATAATAAATTTCTCTTGCACTTGTACATAATGTGGAAAGTTTGAGTAGCGTGTGCTCATAAATGTTTACACGAATCTTCTATCAATATCATATGTGCGCAATTCTAAATTTCGGATGATACTCTTGCTATAAATGGAAATATATGGACGCAGCCGCCCCCCCTCCCCCGATTACACTGCAATAAGATTATTTTTTCGAGATTTCCGCCACATTTTAATCGGGCTCTAAAATTTCCAAAATAAAATTCTTTGTTTTGAAGAATTGTTCCACCTTTGTTGTACAAATCGTTGTACGATTTTGGGTACAAATTTAGAAAACGGATTTTGTTTCATTTGCACTAGTCGCGACTGTGCGCAGAGTAGTCAATATATATATATTAGTAGTAGTCGTTTTTGAAGTAGTTATATATTAATAGATGTAACCTAATATAATTTTAGACATTTTAGACCCTCATATACATTTTTTTCGAATCTCTGGGGGCAGCTTCACCCCCCCTCCCTCTTTGGCGACGCCCTTGTTATATTTATATAAGTGCACACAAACGGGCGCGCGCACCCAGACACGGTGGCAACTATAAGGTGGTGATGAGTATTTTATGGTTCTTGCGCGAAGATTTTGCGCCCAAAAGAAATATTATTTTCACTAGTTGTTTGAATCCTCTTCGAAAAAAGCATGCAATGCGTAATATTTGGCAGAAAATTGTAGCGTTCCGGAAAAAAATCGTATTTGAGTACAGCAGAATAAAGATAATTAAATTCTAAATACGAAATACTACTGAAAAGCTTTTCTTGTGAATTCTGTCATCGAGAAAAAAGGATTATGAACGATGCAGTTTGATGTGAATAAATGGAATGGAATTCTTCCATTCCATTTATTCACCATTGAAAAAGAAGCAAGAATGTTTCATATCGGAATTAAATTCTTCATTTTGCTGAACTCAAAGTGGAATTTTTTTTTCTGAATGCTCAATTTTTTCTAGCAAATACTGCCCATCACAAAAATACGTTACATTTTTTTCGAGACGTCTGGAAACATAATCGAATATCAAATTTTTCTTGGTCGCAAAATCTCCGCGCTAGACCATTCGAAACATATGGCCACCTAATACTGGTCACCCTATATGTATATATATAATAATAATAATAACAATAAAACTGTAAACTTTGCGTGCCTGTACTTTGAAAATATTTGCCAAAAAATTTATTGCGGCGATGAACAATAAGTGATAGAATGCATTAACGGGGGGAGATACCTTTCGGCGAGGAGAAAGTTTGCTGATTGTCATGATTTTTGTAAACGGAAAGATTTCTTCACCGTTTTTTAGACTTAGGGTATGTTTTATTACTACTTTTGGCTGTTACATGGTTTTTTTTGTATTAATCTTTAAAAATAGCGGAAGTATGACATCGTCTTCTAAACTGCATTTTCAGAACTGGCGTGACGTGTAGATAAAAAAAACTAATCGACCGATTGCGATGAAATGTGTGAAATTTCTTAAGCAAGATCCTAAATGTTTTTGGATATTAAGAAAAAGTATTTTTGATTGCAAAGTGTAGCCATTTTTTTCGGAAAATTCATTTTTTTTTCAAAGTGTACCATTTCATCGTTTTTCAACATTTTCTCGGTTCATATGCTGCGTACAAGTATTAATGACAGAAAAATCTTCGTTGGTTTTTGTTACATAAATCCCGCCGACACTACGTGCCACGCCGTCTGACAACATCCATTAATGAACTAAAAAATCATGTAACAGCCAAAGGTAGTATACCGTAAAATAAAACTTAATCGTAAGTCTCAAAAATAGTGAAAAATCTATCCTTTTGACAAAAAATCATGAAAATCAGCCATTTTTTTTAAACTAAAACTTACCGTAAGTCTCAAATTTTTTTTAAAAATAAAACTTACTTTTTATTTTTTTAATTTTTTTTTAATAAAACTTACAACTTTTATATATAAAATAAAACTTAAAACCTCTTTTTTTTAAATAAAACTTACATTTTTTTAAATAAAACTTACCGTAAGTCTCAAAAATAGTGAAAAAATCTATCCTTTTGACAAAAAATCATGAAAATCAGCCATTTTTTCCTCGCCTAAAGGTATCACCCCTCTTAAAGCTTTCGAAAGTTCATTTAAAAAATACCGGCATCGGTACATATTTCAATGTGAAACAGTTGTTGCCATCATTTATAAAGAGGTATATTTCGATGAAATATAAAAAAGTGTAGCGAATAATTCGTTTCGCGCAATTATTTCACCGATCAAACGATTATCCCGTGAATGAATTTATGAAGCGTAGGATAGTCCTGCTGTATAAATGGCTTTTACCGAAGGATGCAAGGGGCCTAAAAGGTATTGACATTGCGGGGTGTGGTCTGTCGTCATTTCGCGATATATAGGATGTGTGTATATGACGTGTAACAGGTATACCAACGTTGAAGACATAAACTCGTCGTGTGCCGTCTCGCAGAGCTGTACGCACGATTTTGTATTACCCGTGGCGAGTCCCTCTTTGCTCGCGACCATTTATGGGCCTACCGGGAGAGCCTTCGGGGGGCCCCCTGTCTCGTCGCCCATATACCTGTGTTAGCTCGACGCGAGACTGGCCCCGATATGTCCTCGAGAGCTTGGGCACTGACACGCTCGACCAGAGTTCTCCTCCGCTTGCTCACAAGCCTTTTTCGAAAACTTGAACTCCGGCTCCGCTTTTTTATTTGACTGTTTTTTTTTTCTTTAAAGGAAAAAGATGAAGCGTTTTTTGTGCCGAAAAGACATTTTTTCCTCTGCTGAATAACGGAGTTGCAAATTTCATCAAATTCATTAAAGGGTCATCACCGAGCAACATTTACAAAAAATCGATTTTTTTGCATTATCCGATAGTATAGACGGTTATAAACACGCTGCGCATAAACTTACATAAACGTAAGTAGACCATTTATATGAAAATTCCGCACTCGAAACTTTAAACGCGTTTTTCTCGAAATGTCGTTTTTCAAAACGGTGTACACTCTCAAAGGAAGAGTTTTCAAGCTATCCGTTTCAAATTTTGACACAACATTCTTCACACCATTCTTTATCTTGCTATGGAAGCTTTTTTATCTTGATATTTTTTTTTTAACGAAAAACTGTCCGAAATGTAGGCTAAATTCGATACTTTTTTTTAAACCGCCACCATATTGTCGATTTTGATTCTTTTTAAACCTCCCCAAGATAGCGGCTTCCATACTGATTGAAAATCTTTTTACAAATTTTGTTTCAGATAATATTTACGGCCACAACCGTGTACATCGTGAGGACTCCTTCGTTTCGAAGACATTTTCAACCGTTAAAAAAGTTAAAAATGTACAGAAATAAATAAAAATAAACTTTCAAAAATGTATTTTCTGTTCTTTATGAATGCTTTGATTTCACATAAAAAAGTAAGATAATTTAGCGTAATTTAACCATCGAACAAAAATCGCGAAAATCAGCTTTTTCGACCCGATACACTGTGATGATCCCTTAAATATTCGAGTCATACTCGGTCCTATGCTGTTGAAGTTTACATCGTTGGAATGCAACGGAAATTCCTTTTTTTCTTCTTTTTTTTATTGTCATTCAAAATATTTTTCGATAGAGATGGGTTGTAGGTCTGTAATAGGGATCTTCAAAAAAATATTATGGTAGCTTTGATCTGGCAAAAAAACATTTGAAAAGAGAAGAACAAAAATTCCGTTGCATTCCAACGTTGAAAACTTTAATATCGTCCCGGTCCTAGAGTTGAACTTTTCTAATTTCGTATTCTGAAAAGGTGGGTGTTTTTTCAAATTTGATTCAACAAGGCATTTTCGCCTTTTTCTAAAGACTCTCAGTAAATAATTCTTTTGCAAAAATTTTTTGCCATATTTGTAGTGAATCTTGGCTTCTTGGCTTTTCTTATTGCTCGCAAGAATATAACAAATTCCGGAAATGGTCTACGTTTGTCTATTTTGACCCTTCATTCCGTGAACATCGGCCATTTATAATCTCTTCGTTAAACACACTGTACCTTTTCAGAGGAAGCTCGATTACTGAATATTTACGCTATTTTTTAACTGTTTTTTGTATTTATTTTAGTTCACAGTTCTCTTCTCTCGTTTTGAATATTGTCATAAGTGCAAAGTACTATTTGGTTCACAAATTTAATAATTTCTGTTTCGAATTCTGAAAATCATAGCACTGTAAAAACATGGTGAGACTCATTGTAGAATGCAAATCAATTTGTAGAATAATCGATTCAGCGCATCGAACCAAACAATTTGGGTGATATGGGAGGAAAAAAGCAAAGGGTGAAGTTGCTGAGCCATGTTTAGAAATAAATAACTTTGCGAATGCGCAATTTTTCTATCCATGAAGCTGAAGATGCAGGTGGTACATTATACGCAATTCTACCCTCGCAGCATATGTTGAGAACATTCTATAATAATATATCGTATAATGCATCAAATAAATATAAAATACAATAAATAATATTTTATATATTCTATGATATGATGTGCAATCATTTTAGGTCTCCCGTGCCCGAAATAAAAGCTTTACACAATGAAGAATAAACAGGCTGACAAATGATGAAAACAAAATCTCTTTACCAATGCCCTAATTATATATAATTCGCATGCGTTTTTCGACGATTTTATTCCGCGACCTTGAACAAATCCTTGCATGCATGATGAGGCTATTGAATATTGTACGTTTATTGAAATGCCTTTAATAAAGAAAAACAGCTCTTTTCTCCGTAAGGACAAAAATAAAATTTGCTCCATAATGAAGGATTTTAAAAAAATGTCAGTTTCGAGCACGTACATGTAGAAAACATCATTCGAGGTCGTACATAACGACGATATAAAAATGAATTTCATCGAGAACTTCATTGAGACATACAATTTTTGCCTCGACACCATTAATAACAGCACCTCCATTAATTACTTTCGGAGCGACACATCTAGCTTTAGATAATTCCAAATCGTTTTAATTGTTATTTAGAAAAATAAAAGGAAGGGAAGTCTGTAACGAACTCGAAAAAAGTTACTTTTTTCGAAGGTAATTGACAACGCGTAACAACGGGGGGGGGGGGAGAGAGAGAGAGAGAGAGAGAGAGAGAGAGAGAGAGAGAGAGAGAGAGAGAGAGAGAGAGTTCTGCACGACAGATCTCAGCTCCTTGAATCTGCAAATAAAATTTGCAAATAGAGGAACGTAGCAAGACGCGAATTCACAAGCTAGCCTCCCGTCCAATATCGATGTTTATTAAGGGGTTACCACCACTTGCGATTTTGAAAAAATCGATTTTTTTTATTGCATTTTTTTGAAGTATAAGTATCTGAGAATAACTTCTGTATGGCCCCGGAATAGATGACTCTATGTAAGTTTACAAAAAAAATTATTTTCTTCATGTAAACTGAAATTGAAACTTTAAACGCGTTTTTCTCAAAATGGCATTTCTGAAGTCGGTGACCAAGATCTTGAAATCTTCTTGAAATTTTGCAGGCTTATTTAATACATAAAAATGTAGTCTTCAATCGTTCGATTTTTTTTTCGAAAAAATGGCCGTTTTATAGCCAAAAAACGGCCGTTTTTTTTCGTTAAAATCGAACCATTAACTTTGACTGTCCGCCATTTTGTGAAAAATGAATATTTTTTTAAATCCTTCGATTAAAGACTAGTTTATACTTATATTTGACTAAATCCATCCGCATTTTTTTTTCAGATGATCCACTTCGCCGCAATGTTGGTCACCGCAAACTGTGTATATAAAAACATTATTTCATTGACGGCCATTTGCCACTAAACAATGTAATATTTTTCAATAAAAAAATTACTGAAAGTTCTTCAAGATGTGTTCTTTAAGATGGTATATTGGTCAATTAAAAAATTTTTGTAGTTTTCTTTAAAAAAAAATCATGAAAAAGGCCTTTTTTGCGCTACAAGTGGGGGTAACGCCTTAAAGAGCTACTGCAAAAATTTGAAAACTCAAGAATGCATAACTCAGATGCAGGAATCGCAGATTCAAGGTACACTTATGATTATGTAAAACGATAGAACTGCTAGTAAAACTTTAAACGCGTTTCTCTCGAAACTACGTTTTTCAAGACGGTGTACACGATTTCTCGACATCTAACGAATGACTTGAAATTTGGTACACGCTTTTGTTCTTGACGTTTTTTTCTTTCTTTAGTTATTAACAATAATGGTGTAATTTATTCTCGAAAATTGAAAACAAATACGAAACATTTTCTTTGATGGTTGAAATACGATAACGAAACAAGCTCGGTGAAGTCTTAACCTATATTATCTATTTTATGGGAGAAGATAGCTTTAGACGAGGAAAAAAATGGCTGATTTTCAGTACGTTTTTTTAAAAGGACAGATTTTTTCATTATTTTTAAATTAAATTATATTATAAATCAATCGACCGATTGTGATGAAATTTGTTATAAATCTTTCTAATCTTATTGTCTAAAACATGACCCTAAATGTTAAAAAAAAGTTTTTTTTTTTTCATTGCAAAATGTAGCCATGTTTTCAAAAATTTCATTCTTTTTGTTTCAAAGCGTACCATTTTATCCATTTTCAACATTTCTTACTTCACCTTGGTTCGTATACATCATATGAGTGTTTACGAAAGAAAAATCTTTGTTGAATTTTTTTTTCAGATCAATCGCGCTGACGCTGCGTGTCACGCCCTTTGCCAACATCCGCCGCAACCCGTTTAAAAGACCGTGCCTTACCTCCCCAACTTTTACAAATTAATTTTAAAAAATACTATGTAACAGCTCTATAAAACATACCTTACGTCTCAAAAATGGTGAAGAAATCTTTCCATTTAAAAAGATATAATGAAAATCGGAAACCTTTTTCCTCGCCTAGAGGTACCCAGGTAGGAAATTAAAAGGCTGACGATGGAAAGAAGCTTGTGCGAGCCTTGTTCCACCGAGACCTGGCCCAGGTTTCATTGCATCGTTTGGAGCAGCCTGGAACCAAGACTGGCTGCTTAGCCTAAACTCAGGGTTATTTCAAGCTTTATTCAGCCGGTGAATTTTGAGGCTGAAAAATCAAGGCTGGATGCAGACTTGTTTCAGGTTGTGATAAAATAAAATAAGTTTAAAATAATATTTTTTCTGTACTTTCATGAAAAAAAATTAGCAATAAATTTGTCGAGTGCGAAGGCACGAAAAACGAAAGCGAAGGAGGCAGCTCAGAACATTTAAACATATGCTCTTATCGATATTTATGAGGTACACAAAAAGTATATACGAAAATAAAAGTACGCAATAAAATAAAGTATTGTTTTTTAAAATATTTTTTATATATATTTTGTAACAAACAATATAACAAATAATAAATATATATAACAAATCAAATGAATTCTTTACAAATTTATTAAATTTACCCCAATGTAGAATATAGAAAACTAAAAACAGGCCTCATATAGCCTCGGAAAGAGTTTGGGAAAAGCCTGGTCATAAATGCTCGTGAAGGCTTCATTAAGGCTCGTTTTGAGCCTTGTTGTTTCGTCGTTTCAGGCTTAGTACAGGCTTTTCTACCAGCCTTTGGTCAAGCCTGTGTGCAAGAGCCTGAAACCGCGTTATCATTCAGAGGTTCAGCTAGGCCTGAAATCAGGCTGGTGCTCAGCCTGAATTAAAAAATGTGAGCCTTGTTTCAGAGCTTGGAGAGCCCTTTTTTCATCGTCAATTCCTACCTGGGTATCTCCCCTCCGAAGAAAAAACTCGTTTTTTTTTTCGTTTCAGATCAACCGGGTGGCTCAAGTGCACCGTCGTGTCCCTCACGTTCAAAGGTCCTTCGCGAGATTTTTTATAACTTTTTTGATTGTTTATATTTTCAATGAAACTTGGTACACAACTTTGTTAATTGTAGTACGAATTCCTTATCAGGAGTATATTTTGTAAAGGTAAATGTCCAATGGGCTCGTACAAAGTATTTTTCTCGTCTATTAGTGACTTCGACGCGTATCAATAAAGCGTCGATAGAAAGTATGCGGTTCGATCATGCCTTCTCGTCGACGGTCCAGCATGGACTGCTCTCCAAAACACCGAACCCCTTGCAGAGGCTTCAGCTTGTTCTTTGTCGCCTAGGAAAGCCGTCGTCCAGCGGTGACCCGCCTTTCGAGTGTTTACAGGCTCGTGCTGCGTGTGCCCGTCTACGATAACCGCCTTCTCGGACAAACCTTCTCCCGAAAATGTTTACTTCGTAATGTATATTCAAATAAATGTCCAAACAATTTTCCAATCATCTTACCTATCCTTCAAAATTATTGTTTTTGAAAAACCCTGATTTTCGGATCGTCACAGTAGCCTTAACGCAGATTGCCGAGTGTCTAGAAACTAACGAGATATCCTCAAGAGAAAGAGCGAGAACTGTTCGCGCGTTATGTCTCCTCGACGAGCCACTCCGTCCAGACGGAGGAGAAGCGTTGTAAGAGTTGGCTTATATTACCGTTGCTCAAGTTTTCTCCTCTCCCCCTGCCGCGCCCCCGCCGCCGGCCCTTTCCCCACGCCACTTAGTATACCATACCACGAGCTCTTCGAATCTCCCACTCATTTGCTGCCTCGAGCAACGCTCGCGGATTTCGCACACGGTCTTCGATCGCCATCTATCGGCCGCGCGTCGCAAGCAACATCTCGACGACGAAACTTCCTTTTTAGTCCAGTAAAAGAGACGAAAACCCAGCACTTTTTAGCGTAGAATATGGATTTTTGACTGAAGGTAGATGGTTGCATACTGAAAGTAACTCCAATCAAATGTTGCCCCTCAACTCGCCCCAACCCTAAGAATTGGGGGTTGAAAAGTAAAAAATCGTTAAAGTTAAACGCCTTAAGAGATCATCACAGTGGAAAATTTTCGAAAATTCGATTTTTTTTTCAATATCCGATAGTATAGACGGTTGTAAACATGGACCGTAAACATCGCCGATTGATCGTAAGTAGACAATTTATATGGAAATTCCGCACTCGAAACTTTAAACGCGTTTTTCTCGAAATGTCGTTTTTCAAAACGGTGCACACTCTCAGGGGAAGAGTTTTCAAGCTACCCGTCTCAAATTTTGACAGAACATTCTCCACGCCATTCTTTATTTTGCTATGGAAGCTTTTTTTTAATCTTCATATTTTTTTTACGAAAACTTTCGAAAAAATAGGCTAAATGCGATACTTTTTTCCAAGCGCCGCCGTTTTGTAAATTTTTATTTAAAAAAAACCTCTATGGCAAGACAGCGGCTTTGATACTGATTAATAATCTGTTTACAAATTGTGTTTCAAATAATATTTACGACCACCAACCGTGTACACGGTGTCCTCCTATGAGGACTCCTTTTTTCGAAGACTTTCAACCGTTAAAAAGATGTAAAAAAAACGTTAAAAAAATTATTTCCTGTTCTTCATGAGTGCTTTGATTTGACATAAAAAAAATCAGACTGCTTAGCGTATTTCAACCATCGAAAAGAAAATCGCGAAAGTCAGCTATTTTTCGACCCGTTACACTGTGATGATCCCTTAAAAGTAAATAAAAAACAGTATTCACTCCAACAAAAAATAATATCCAATTGAACAAATGTCCCCACGATCCCTGCTCGTGTAAATCACAACCATTACATCGTCGCAACAATTCTCCCATCGAAGCCAGTCGTAATGCAGGGAATGTCCAATTTTCTCTCACACTGAATAAATCCTTTGGCCCATTTTTTCCATCGATCTCGAGCATCGTTACACGATGACTTCTCACCTTAATTTTTTCCTGCTACTTTTTTCCAATCATTCTTCATAATCTCAGCCTAAAATGGGTCGAAGAATGTTTTTCTTCGAGCCACCCAACCATTTGCTTCACGTTCGGAAAAATAGCGCGAAAGTTTCTCTACTTATCCGGCACTCGAGTACTTCGAGACATGTGCATAAAATTTTACGAGTCTTCAGAAACAAACGAAAGTTCTTTACAATCTTTTTATTTCTTCGTTTTTATCAAGATCTACAATTTTTTATATAGATTAAGGCCGCGGATCTCTAGTAAAGATTCGAAAAATCGTTGGATGATTTTCGTATCGTAAATCGGCGAACAAAATGTGAACAATGCAAGAAAAATTTGACTTTTGATGCATTCCAACGATGCAAAGTTCATAATCATCACTGAGAACCCGTTTTTCATCTGCAAGGAAACGATGCTTTCGCGCGTGTTGCTATTGTTAGTATTATTATTATTATTATTACTTTGACAAAGAGCGAACGTAAAGTGGGAAAATAAAACGGAACCATTTGATGGGCGAATCCCGTGTCGTTGGAGAAACTTTGTGGGAGCAAAGGGAGCACGTTGGTGGATATATATGTGGAGGTAAATGTGCTATAAAACAGGAGGGAGTTCTCTCGGTTTACCAAGAAGGTAACGCTTGCTATAACGCGTTTACATCACCGCCACCGCGACGACCAGCACAGTGCACGTATAATTTTGACGCTGAAACTCCTGCGGTTGTTTCTCGTTCTTTCTCCACTCTCTTTCCATCGTCTACACATTTAACCTCACGAACTCTCGGGTGTACGTGCCATTTCATGCATACACACGCACACATACACACATATATGCATAAGTAAGCATAAATATGATATGTATATATGAAAATTAGTTGGGAATGCCCTCTAGTGAATATTGGGCGAACCCGTTTGCTTTATTTGATTTATATTCTTAATTTTCGTAACAGAATTTCCTAACAGAATTACTAACAGTAATTTATATAATCATTGGATGAAAATTTCGATCGGTTTCACATAAAATGACGCGTATATATGCGCATCTAATACGTTGTTAATAAAATGGTATATGTCTATTTGAATTATAATTTTTGACATTTTTTACTGTATGTGTGTGCGTCAAATTATTTTCAATATATTTAGGGGATGCTTGGTGTTGAGTGAGCCACCTTTACTCGAGAAATTTCCAAACCGTGTTTCAAGTTGCAAACACGATTTGCAAATATGATTAGCCTTGCTTAATATTCGTCCGGCGGTGATAGTTCTGACCATTTTTTTCCCGAAGACAGCGCTTGTAAACTGGAAGCAGTATTGGTTTCTAGAGCCCTGTTTTGGAGGTTATTTTTAGGAAGAATAACTAAAAAAACTAAATGGAATACCTAAGAAAACAAATACACATGTTTATTGATCCTTCAAGAATACGCACTAACAAAAATCGAAAAAATTGCATGTACAGTAGAGCGTCGGCTATCCGAATCAATTGAGACCGGGCGCCTTCTGGATAATCGAAAATTCGGATAACCGAACAGCAATATTCCGTGGGCGAAAAAAGCGCTGGTTCTTTCAATATGATAATATATATATATATATATATATATTTAAAAATACAATAAATATTAATATGTTAATAATACAAGTACATGTCTGGTAAATTGCAAATAACCATTGTATCATTTAATGATATAGAATAAAGTTAAATATGTATTTAAAAATAACCAACATTCGTTCATCTTTGACTTCTTATCTACTTAGATACAAAATTTTCTTCCGTAGATTTAGTTTGCTAGCCTCGAAATGTGCATCATAAAAAATAATAGAGGCTTTTTCGAGGCAAAATGTGCCAAGAGAAATTTACGAAACTTGGAAAAATGAATTTTCATTGCATTCCAACGATGCAAACTTCAATCTCATACTATTCTTGGTTCATATTCTGCGTACGAGCGTTAATGAAAGAAAAAAGTTCGTTGATTTTTTTTCCAGGTTAATCCCTGTTACAACCTCCGCCGCAACCGGTTTAGAAGGCCGTGCCATACCTCCGCAATTTTTAAAGATAAATAAAAATAATATCATGTTACCAAAAGTGTTAACCAAAACCATGTTAGCCAAAAGTAGTAATAAAAAATACCCCAAGTCTAAAAAATGTCGAAGGTATCTTTCATTAAAAAAGAATCATAAAAATCAGAAATATTTTTCTCGCCTAAAGGGTACCCCTAACCCCTTGAACGATTCTCACAGACGTATTCAGAAAGATCTATAAAATAATAAAATAGACAAAAAAAACTATTTTTCCAATTTCCTAGACAACAATACTGCCTCAAGGACGCAAAAAATTTTCGGAATAAAACACCTATCACTGTCCATGCGGTAGATGTACCACAATCTTCAAAAGGGCTATGGTACACGCGCAATATTTATCGGACATAAAGACTATACTACGATCCCCGGTTAAGGGGTATTCTCACTTTAGACGCTAAAAAAGGCTATTTCCATCAATTTTTTAAAATTTTTATATTCTAGATATTGATATAAAAGTTGTTACACTTAATAAATACACTTTCGAAATACATACAATTTTTTTAAATGTATTTATCTAACCCAAACAAACTTTAAACACGTTTTTCTCGAAATAACGTTTTTTGATGGCTTGTTGATAAAATCTTCGAAACTACTGAACCTATTCTTATGAAATTTTAACCACATATTCTTTACAACTATAGCTATAGCTCATATCAGGATTTTTTAAATTTTGATATTTATTTTTTTTACCAAATACGGTGAAAAAAAAACGTTTTTTTTTTGTTTTGTCGAAAAATGTCCGCCATTTTGTTATTTTTGCACATATAAAAAATCGTATGATATGCGCTATAGCCGTTAACATGCTGAATCTAAAACCGTCTGATTTTTTTGTTTCGGATGATCCATCTCTGAGATTTCATCAACAGCGCAGACCTACATTTTTTTAAGGACATTTTGTTAACTTTCATTTTCGTCTATAAATAGTGACTCAAATAAATAATTTTGTTTTAAACGTATTTCAAAAGTGTATTTATTAAGTGCAACAACTTTTATATCAATATCTATAATATAATCCTACCAAAATATTCGTAATTTTTTGTGCGAATGATCGCGCATTGATTGGCGATAACGAAAGACGAGCCGTATGTACGTACGTCGGTAGTGTAGAAAAGTATCGTTGCGAACGGATCGGTACAAAAATCGATTGCCGTCCGGCTCCATTTCCGCAACGAGCTGCGTATTTTGCATCAAGTTTGTTTGGGTTTGTTTGAGCTTCGAACAATAATCCCTGAGGTTGCCCGCCGTACGCGTTTCCTATGACGCTTATCGTTCGAATGTTTGCGATTCTTCGTTTGCCAACGTCGAAGCGAACGGATGGCTGTAATATTCGAACAATGGATACTACTATTCGAGTTCCGGCCGGTGAATCGATGCCCCCGGAGCGTCGTTTCAGCGAGCGAAACGAGGAACACTGTTGCGCGCTTTGGGAAAGCTTCTTGAAAATATACACACCTCGTTGAAAATCGCCGCGAAACGGCCAATTTGTCAAAATCTCGTTCACTATGATAAAATGAACACAGAGCGATATTTAAAAAAATATTTTTTCTGATATTACCAAAATTTGTAAAATTTAAAAAATACGATCATTATGACCTTGCACTGTAATTTGGCAACGGTTCGGCAGACGCCAAAATGGCAGAGGACGTTTTTTGTTCAGAATAATGGCATGTATGCTGAAGTCAGAGTTCGGGAGCGGGAGGCTGATACTTCTGAGGTGTTGGTGTTGATAGGGGAGACTAGCGACACTTGATTCCCGCTTATCTTTTTTACCCCGAATTTCCTTAATTAATACAATATTCCAAATGTGTTGGTACTGAAAGACGTGAAATTTTATTGGGAATAAGCAGTATAATAACGACTAAGGTTAGTTTATAAACGTGGTAAATATCCCACCAAAACTAGAAGAGAAAGGCATCAAGTGTCCCGTATACAGAGTGTCCCAGAACTGAATGCCTTCCCTGAAAGGAGGGGTTGGGGGTGAAATTCTGAGTCGATTGATATAAGCATGTGTGGGTCTCAGATCAACCGCTGAATTATTATTAATTTTTAAAGGCGGGCCAATCAGGTGAACCGATGAGCCAGCGTACGTCGGTGAGCGATTAACCTGATTGGCCCGCCTTTAAAAATCAATAATAATTCAGCGCTTGATCTGAGACCCAGACATGCTTATAACAATCCACTCAGAATTTCACCCCAACCCCCCCATTTCAGAAAACGCCTTCAGTTCTGGGACACCCTGTATAAATGGCTACTGGTTATTCCTCACAATCCCGTGAAAGGGTTGTAGATCATGTTTGGCACTATCAAATAACCTAGTAATACTTTATGCGAAAGTGATCCATCTTCGAGATATTATTTTTTTAAATGTTATAATATTAAAATTTTTATTTTGCATAACTTATTTATTTTTTAATAATAAAAAAAAACTTGTATGGATGGCAACTTTCTTCATTACTTGTAGTTTGAGAACACAGTAACGAAGAATTATCAACAATGAAATGAGAGTAATCTGCACACATTTTTTAATTAGGGGTCCAGGACTCCTAATTCGAAAAAGTTTGCAGATTATTCTTATTTTATTGTTTATAATTCTTTGTTGTGTCCTCAAACTACAAATAATAATGAAAAGTGTAATTCCATAGAACAGTTCTTTTTTAATTCGTTTTTAAAGTTGCCTACCCCTCACTTTGAAAAAAGCGTATCTTTAGATATTGGTTGGCAACGAAAATGGGTTTTCTGTCAACGATTGTAGACAATGAATAATTCGTATCTTTTGGTGTGGACAAGTTAAAAACATGGATTTATCTCGCATCGAGTTTAAACAATGAAAAATTCGTATATTTAAGCATCGTCAAGTCAAAATCTACGTTTTTGGTACATTGCTCGGCAATATTAGAAAATGCATATCATTGAATATCGACCGGCGACGTTTTGTCGCTAATCCAATGCAATAAGCACATCTTTTTTTTGAGTATACGAACGCCAAGTATGTGGGTTACGTTCGTAGCTATCAAAGAGGGTGCCAAAAGTCACATCTCTCTGTATCACAAAGTGAAAAATGTGGACATGCATTTGATTCATCAAAAGTAATGATAAATTCCTATCTTTGGGTATCCTCCGTCGAGTATTATCCGAGTGAATAATAGTTATCGACGATCGCTTCGTTCCAACCCAAGCACCTAAATGGTTTATTAAGTTTTGTAGGTCGATAATTATTTTTCAGCCACATTTTGTGCCTTCAGCTTTCGATTCAAAAGTCTCTCAAAAGACCTGAGATACTCTATGAAAACTTTTTTTTTTACTAGCACGTACAAAAAATACGCCCAGTACTCGAAAGTTGGTCCTTGGTTTTTAAATCCAAATGGATGCTTTTTGTATGGTAGTGAAGTTTGCATCGTTGGAACGCAATGAAAATATTTTTCTTCGGATGACCTACCTTTTTTGGATATATTTAGGCTACCAAATTGGATGAAATATTTTTGAGAATCGTTATTGTGGATCCATAACCTAAGCCTGCCAAATCAGAGTTTGGATAGCAATATAAATGAAGAAAAAATAACAAGGATTTGCATTCCAACGATGCAAACTTAAACACCATGCTTTTTGCACGATATTGTGGATAAAAGTGAAATCTGCAGTCACGTTGAAGCTGTCTTGTAAGGTGACAAAGACTTGGCGTGTCGGTTTTTTTGCCATAGCTTTCGTGCATCCATCTTTAAAATCATCGAGAAAGAGGGGAATGACAGCTGCTAGACTTTTAATCGAAAGTTATGCTACCTTTGCTCGGTTGAGGATCTAGTTAGAATTATACGTATATTAAGAATGATGAAGTATACGGTCGTTGCGCACAGGGTTTATACGCAAAATAAACAAGTATCTTGATTTTAAAAGCATGACCCGTTCTTTTTGAATTTCGGTTTGACTGCGTGCTTAGTTTATATTATTCTATCAGACTTTATGAGAGTAATCGATAAGAACGCTATAGTATAGTCAAAATATTACACTATCGTGCTTGCGAAAGATGCCGAATAATCTTTTTGTAACCGTATATAAAGGTCTTTATAAAAGGACAGTGGGCCTAGTCTCAAGTACTTGTCATGCGTTTTTTTTTTCTCGATAAAACGAAAAGTTTCCATGGATATACATTAGAGTGGCACAAATTGGAGCTCTATTTTTTTTGCTTTTTCTCACCATCCAATTATCTTCTATAAAGAAAAAAAAGTGGTCGCGAAAGCGGCCAGTGGTTAAAAAAATACGTAGAGCTCGTTCAAGTCTCCGAAAAATACAAATTTTCATTAAAAAATCGGCTTTTTTCGTTCACTTCTCGCCCATGAATTTTACGCTTCGTAATTTTTTAATTAACCTCGCGAAAGCTCTAGCCGGCCAATGAATATATAGTCGTCGCTCAACAGCTTCAAAATTTCCCATTTTCGCCAATGTTTTTTTACTCTTCGCACTCATACATTTGACGCGTTGTAAAAATTTCACAACAATTAATCCTTTTTTCTTTAGAAACAGATTTTTCAAATTTTCATTAAAAAATCGGCTTTTTTTCGTCCACTTCTCACCCATGAATTTCATGCTTTATAATTTTTAAACTAACCTCGCGAAAGGTCTAGCCGGCCAATAAATATTCAGTGGTCGCTCGAGAGCTTCGCGATTTCCAATTTTCGCCAATGTTTTTGTTTACTCTTCTCATAAATTTGAAGCTTTGTAAAAATCTCATAAATTTGACGCTTTGTAAAAATTTCAAAACAATTAATCCTTTTTTCTTTAGAAACAGATTTTTCCAATTTATCTCACACTTCTAACCCAAGAATTATAATCTTTGTTCTCATAAAATAATTTTTCAAAGCTCTTGTCCGTAAACAAAATTATAGGTCGTTTGATTGGTAAAACTGAAATGGCAGCTGTTTTCCGCGCATCGTAATGTACTCTGTACTCTGTGACGAACGACACCATAATACAATAATACATAATAATACATGATAACACATATCGTCTAATTGGTGTTTGTTACAAATTATTATAATAAATTATTCAGAAAATGTAACACTTCCCTGTTTGTTTTGTTTTTATGCTACAAGGAATTATAGTGCATGCGAGATTTATTTTTTGGCGGAAATTGTCAATTTCGGAAACCTTGAGCGATCACTTGGCCGGCTAGAACTTTCGCGAGGTTAATTTAAAAATTATAAACCGTAAAATTCATGGGTGTGAAGTGGACGAAAAAAAAAAAACAAACTTTGAATGAAAATGTAAATTTTTGGGAAGCTTGAGCGACCTCTAAATATTTTTTGACCACTCGCAGGTTCCGTGACAATTTTTTTTTCTTTAAAGAAGATAATTGGATGGTGAGAAAAAGGAAAAAAAAATTGAGCTCAAAATTATGGCACCTCAATATTCATATATAAATACATGCACATGAATAGATCGATTTACAATCTCTCTACAGACCTAATTTTTTTTTCCAAGCGGTATCATTCGTTCTTATATTCGCTAAAATCAACCTCGCCACGAATTGCACAACCAGAATACGGATATCGATTAAACCAGGTGGATAATGTTATTAACAGGTATCCAATGCTATTATATGACAATATATGTATATATATATCATCATCGATCCATAAATTCGTGCATGTAATACGCGTATATATAGATATATTTATTTACGAACGGAGCAACACTTTAGCGCGCCTTGTACCACTATGATGCCGAAGGACGTCACGAAGCAGCAGCTCTTAAAGAGATCGCGTTTGTCCCCCACAGCAAAGACGTAACATTGTTATAAAGTTGTTATATACACATGTACAACGATCGCACGTATCCGGAACAACGTCACAGGCTAGTGCAGTGTTGTACATACGTATACTTATAGAATGCGCTTGACAAACGAGTGTATACTTCGAGCATCGTCACATTGCGATGCTTACGTGGCGACACTTGGGTTTCCGACAAAAAACGAAAGTTTTTTTTTTTAACTTGATAAATAAAAAAAAGAAACGAAAAGCCGCGCGATAACGGACCAGACAAGTTTTAAATGAAAAAAAAAAACGTTGTGAAAAAACATTTGGGTTATGTCCAACAGACTTTTCCCAGAGTATTCGAAAATATTTACGACTTTATTCCTACGCTTATCGAAAGGCTCATTTTCAATGCGTTCGATTAATTATTCGGTTTTTTTTGTTTACACCAGAAAAATTACCGTACGTATATTCAATAATGAATTCGTTAATATGGTTATATTATGTGTAATTATATTAACTAAATATGTATACTTAAATTCATCGTAAAATCATTAATTCAGTGCCTCGGTTAGTTATACATTTGATTATTGTTCAAAAAACCAGATATAATGTTGGCGATCTAACGAAGCTTTCGCAAATGCCCTCGCGCTGTGTTATATCCTCGCCGTGTCAACGTCGCGCGGCAATATACTCTAGTAAAAGTAGCCGTACACGTAACACCGTGCCAGCTCGGTTAACCGCGAATTCATTTCTTTCATATGCACTTCGAACGAAAAGAAAAACAAAGGAAAGCAACGAAAAAAAAAAACGGTACAAAAAAAGAAAAAACTCCGTACACACAACGTTTCCGGGCGTTGCGCGGCTGCACGATCTACGACAATTGCAGGCCCTTATCCGTCACTCCGTACATTCAGCAATAACGAATATTATTTTTCACAATCGTAATGACAGTTAGTACGATCACCAATAATCGCAATAATAATATGATAACAATCGTCTTAGTTATAATATATAATTACTATATTTATAATATAATTACTATAATTACTATATATATAATTACTATAATTACTATATTCAATGTTTATATATTGTACCCAAGTATTCTATTTATAAGTATATAGTACATTGCATATTATTCATAATGATGATTTTGTTTAATGTAAAAATAAAGTATCTTATGTTCCATCAATAATCGTGTAAAATATAACCGTATAACAATAACAATCATAGTACGAGACTAGTGATTGTGCCAATTATCGTTACGATTGTTGTGGCGGCAAAAACAGTAGGAATAATAATAATTATTCAAACTGCAATAATTATTATTATTTCGACGACAAACGCAAAAGTAACGGTATGTCATTTGTATAGCGACAAGCGCATAGTTATCGTGAGGACTTACTTTTGAGTTTGAGACGCGATCGGTGGGCACGGACTCGGGAACGGTTTGCAGGGTGCTCCGCATGTTAGTGAACATTCTAGGCCAGCCAGTTTTACTGCCTCAAACCCTCCAACGCTTCGATGTTGCACCCTCTACCCCTACGCCTGCAAATCAACGAAAACGCATACGTCACAACGAGCATCGCAGATACCATCATTTTTTTTTTTACAAATACAGTAGAACCTCGATTATCCGAACTAATTGGGCCCGGACGTCGTTCGGATAATAAAAAAAATCGGATAATCGAAAATATATCTCGGATTTGCGGGAAAATAAACTTATGTAATATCAGTAGTACCGAAAATTCTCTTTATTAATCCAACGACCCTGAATTCTTAATTTCATAGACATTAACAATGGATAAAGATTCAATTTTTGTACCACCACTACGTATGCAGTTGAATCACAATTGCGGCTTCAAATAATGATTAATTTTTGGCTGTCTCGTAGTAGTTGCGCGTTTCTTGACCGCTGAGTCTCGAATTAGTTTCGAGAACAGCAGCTGTGTGGGACTATTTTCTGGTTGGGTTTCAAACCATTCCAGGACGGTTTCTCGTATATACATACAATGTATATGCGATCTGATGTATGAAGTCACATATAGGCAAGAATGTATTTTGAAAATATCTCGAAGTCTTAGGAAACAGCTTTATTAGAGAAAAAAAGGGGATACCTTGGGGCGATAGGAATGGGGGTATTCCTTTCGCGAAGGGCCGTATGTTGTGGGGACATGAGGAGGGCCCTTCTAAATCATTGATTTAATTACAGTAGCGTTTAATAAAAATAAGTCACAATAATATATTTAGACACTTTTACATTTTCTCTGAAACGTCGCGGCTACGAAGAATCTTCTGCTAGTCACATTTAAAAAAAGTTTTATCATTAATATTTTCTTTAAACATTCGGTAACCCCCAGTTTTTATTGTCGTTACGGAAACTTTATATTTGTTCACACGCGTGAGCAGTTTATACCATGCATCTAGAGTTATTTAGTGTATAAATGATTAGATAGAAATGTGGCCCGCGTGTCATCTCCATAAAGCGCCGTAAAAATGAGACGATTTTTAGAGTCGTAATTTACCACTAAAAGTTCGGTAACTTAGCTTGAAATTTTACCAGTATACTGGGGTGTATTTTTACTTGATTATAGACGAAAATCAGGTAATTCTTGAATATTTGGGTTCGTAAGAGGAATACTTTAACTACGAAAAAAAAGATCATTGAGTTCGGATAATCGAACGTTCGGATAACCGAAAATTCGGATAATCGAGGTTCTACTGTACAACGAAAAGAAAGGAGTAACTGTTGGAGTTACCAATTTACCGACCGATACGATTCCCTAGCCTCTTCGCGTCTACGCTAGAGGCGCGGGTGCGACCGACGATACGCCGGTTCTTCTTACTTTTCTCCGTTACATTATTCTATGCTTTATTAGACAAAGGTCTCGACTCACGAGTTGTTCTTTATATCACTATTCAATAAAAACCTTTTTCAAAAGGGAGACAAGTTCGTCTATCACGTATCCAGCGATTTGCTCCATCCTTTCCCACACAATCGCCTCAACAGTAACATTCGCAGCCTATTCCTGGTGAATGATACGCGGAATCATGAGATTTTCCGTGATTTCCCAGAGCGCTGTAATGCTTGAAAAGTCTGTCACATTTCCGTAAGTTCGCAAATGAGAGTAAATTTTTTCGCTGTATCCGATGGATCGCTTTAGTTGGAAAGAGAGGGCGAAGTTCTGAAAACCAACCCCCTCCGATCGAGCTGAATTTTGCACAGACATTTATTTATTTATTTTATTTTTTGGTTTGTTTATTTTTTTTTTTTTGGTTTTTAAATTTATTTCATTTTTTGGACGGAGATCCGCACAAAACGGAGAGCGCGATAACGTATATATAAGTATAGCCAGAACTGACACCTACCAGATAAAGATATAGTCGACGTGCGGTAAGATAAATAACTTTAAAATTCAATATCTCCAAATCTATTGCGAGTCGGGAAAAATCCTTTGGGTTTTCCGCAATAGATTTGGAGATATTGAATTTTGAAGTTATTTATTTTACCGCACGTCGACTATATCTTTATCTGGTAGGTGTCAGTTCTGGCTATACTTATATATACGTTATCGCGCTCTCCGTTTTGTGCGGATATCCGTCCAAAAAATGAAATAAATTTAAAAACCAAAAAAAAAAAAAATAAAAAAACCAAAAAATAAAATAAATAAATGTCCGTCTGGATTTGTTTGTTTGGGTTTCTTTGGGTTTCAAAATATAAAAAAAATGACTTAACAAAACAAAAAAAAACAAAAACCAAACTATAAAATACCAAAAAAAGATAAAACAAATAAACTTAAAAAAAGCGCCGTTTGTTTGTTTGGGTTCGTTAGGGTTTGTTAGGGCAAAATAAATAACTTTAAAATTCAATATCTCGAAAACTATTGCGAGTCGGGAAAAATCCTTTTAGGCGTCGTCTTAGAATAATAAAAAGAAGGTCTGTGCAAAATTTCAGCTCGATCGGAGGGGGTTGATTTTCGGAACCTTATCCCAAACTTTAAACGCGTTTTTCGACGGCTTGTTGATAAAATCTTCGAAACTACTCAACCGATCCTTATGAAATGTTAACCACATATTCTTTACAACTATAGCTATAGCGCACATCAAGGAATTTTTCAAATTTTGATATTTACTTTTTTTGCCAAAAATGGTGAAAAAATCAGGTTTTTTTGTTTTTCGAAAAATGTCAGCCATTTTGTTATTTTTACATATATCAAAAATCGTATATGCGCTATAGCCAATAACATACTGAATCTAAAACCGTTTGATTTTTTTATTTCAGATAATCCATCGCCGAGATTTCATCGACAGCGCAGACCTACAATTTTTCAGGACATTTTTTTAACTACCATTTTCGTCTGTGAATAGTGACGTAGTAAATGAATAATTTTTTAAAATGTATTTCAAAAGTATAGTTATTAAGTGTAACAACTTTTATATCAATATCTATAATATAAACCTATCAAAAAAATCATGAAAATAGCATTTTTAGCGTCTAAAGTGAGAAGACCCCTTACAAAACGGTCCCTCCGTGACTTATTCACGATTAGGTTCGAAAAAATTGACAGCGACGATACACTCTTGCATTACTATGGCTGCATTATTTGATTTATTTTTATTTTTGCGAGAGACTTGTTTCAAACGGGTAAAATAATGCGGAGAGCCTCGTATGTACTTTACTCGTGACGCCAAGAATCGAGAGTCCTACTTTCAGGTAGGTGTGCGTGACTCATTTCATATCTGCCCGTTGCTGGCTTACTACGACCATCTATCTCCCTCTCCCTCGCTCCCTCACTCTGTCTCTTTCGTTCTCTCCCTCTCCATCTCGCGCTGTCTGTGTCCAGCGTTTTCTCTTTCCCTCTATCTGTATGTCGCTCTCCCTCTGTCCCTATCTCTCTTTTTCTCTTTTTGTCTCTCATTTTTTACTTGCGTACGATAAAGTCCGACGACTTCTGCAATCTCTCGTATCGTCTGGAAAATACCTTGATCTTGAAAAGAGCACAATGTCCGTTCCATCAGAAGAAAACAAAGTTAACCTCATCTCAAAATTCACGAAAAAAACAACTGATTTTGTTTCGGCGCATGATGATTGTTACATATGTATAAATTTAGGTTCAAGCGTGCTCGTTGGGCCTTTTTTCCTTTGCAACGTTCGCTTTTTAAGGAGTTAGGCTCCGTTGAAAATGACGAAGACTCGTTTGTCGCTTGAGGCAACGTCAATTGAAGAGGAAGGTCCAAAACATGCTACAGGCATCGCAGATTGAAACCAAACTTATGATTACAACGATAGAACTGCTAGTAAAACTTTTAACGTTTTTTTTCTCGAAACTATGGTTTTTTAAACGGTGTACACGGTTGCTCGACATCTGATGAACAGATTGACTTGAAATTTTGTACACTTATTCAGTGTAATAGTAGTTTAGCCTTGACCGACCGCTTTCTTCTTAATATTTTTTTTTCCTCGGTTATTAGCAATAATGTCATTTTTCCTCGAAAATTCGAAAAAAAATTCCACTTTTTTTTTAAGATTAAAAAACGGTAACAAAAAAAATTCGTTCAACTCTTATCCAATGTTATTTATATTAAGAAGAAAAACTGGTTTTTTTTCGTGCCAGATCAACCGCATGGCCAAAAGTTGAGCCTCCTCACGTTTCAAGGTTCTCTACGCGACTGTTTATAACTTTTCTAACAATTAATATTTTTTGAAGAAATTTGGTACACAGCTTTGTAAATGTACACACAAATAAATGTCCGGAGGATTTTTCAATCAGCTTAATAGATCCTTCAAAATTGTTCATTTTTCTCAAAACCCTGATTTTTGGGTATTATTTCTTTTAATTCGTAGTAATAAAGCGTAGATTAATAAAATTGATCCTCCTAAGAGAAATTTGCTGAATATGTTTGCTCTCTTTGCTCGAAGCGACCCTATATGACGTCATAATGACATTAAATTCCTGTTTTCTTTTTCCACTGTAATTTCCAAACACATGGAAAAAAGGGGTAGCATTTTTTAAATTCGATAATCGACTTGTAAAATTAATGGGCCTTAACCCTAACCCCATGTCGTTGTTTTTAGCACCCGTAAACCTTGCACATGGGTCATTAGCGTGCGTCGCTTATTTAACTATGTTATTCTGTAAGGAAAAATGTGAAAAAATTCGTAGGTCTTCTGTGGACTTCTAACTATGCGATAGAACTGTTGCCAGCCCCGAAAATCCTTTTTTTAATAAACATTTTCATAAAAATTCAGAGGCATGCTCAACGTTGAAAGATTTGGCATGGACACAAACGACCCAAGTTCAAAGGATTAGGGTTAAGATTATTGTAAATTCTGCGCTTCGACAATCCGATTTCACGAATGATTTTTTCGTTGGAATGTAGTAAAAGTTAATATTTTTTAATAGCCCAATTCCTTTTTGAAATATTAAAGCTACGGCATTTACATAACGATTTCTAGGGTCTTTATTAAATACAAATAAACCTACTGTGACAAAAAACAATTTCAGGTTATAACAGACATAAATAAATGAATAGAACAATACAAGATTTGCTGTCGCATTCGAACGATGCTAACGTCAGCATAATCTTTTTAGCTGAATTGATCGCAACTTTCCCTCAAGTATAACGGCGAACGCGATCGATTTGTGCCATCAGAAAAAAAACGGAAATTCACAATGCAGAGTGTCTTTTTTGCTGAAATAAATAATCCATATGCAAATAAACGTGATTGAGTAGCGAATGAGTCTTGTCGACGTCAGGAGTGATAAAAATTGTGCACGAAGCTGCAGTAGGCGTTTGCAGCTTGTGTTTTTCTCGCGCGATGTTTTTTTTAATACACTATCTACCGATGTACGTGCATTTTCACCAGGGAATCGGCGGACAAACTTGCGCGATATACAATTAATTTCCAAGGCACGTGCTGATTAGCTGACGACTTAACTCGCCAGTAAATCCAGTGTGGAACAAATGGTTGATTTTCATCCGGACAGAAAAGCACCCAATCACGTATCTTCGGCGTTGTGATTTTTTTCTCTCTTCCTTCACTTCGAATGCGACGAACACGATAAATTGTTTTTAAATATGATTTTTCGATACATTCGAAACCAATCGCTTGCAGCTTGTTGCGCGAAGTATAAATAAAATGAGGTGTAACTTTTATGAAGAAAAAAAATTGTTGTGAATAATCGTCGTATCGAAGTAAAAATTACTAGTTGTTGCGCGAAATGAATTCCTGAATAACGATTATTGCGTAAGAACCTTCATTTTGAGCCTTTAAACGACCGGGAATTTTTTTTCTAATGGAAAAACGGGTTATTCAAGTATTAACGATTTGTTTACTCGAATAATGAATTATTCACTATTTAATATAGGATAACTTTCAATATCCTGCATTGCCTGATAGTTTGTCGCCTTTTCTTAAAGTTTTTCGCTAGAAATTTTCGTACGTTTGTTAGAACTGAATAATTATTATAAGATTAGTATCCGATCAAAAGAAAAATAACTGGGCTTCAATTACCAAACTAATTTCACGCAGAAACCAACATCAACCCATTTCCCACACTAGTTTGCGAAGTTGCGTAAATTTGGGGAATGAGGGTGTAGTTATATGACCTTAACAAATACTTGCGACAAAAATGAATAAAATTACGAACAAAATGCGAATAATGAAATCAAAATAACCTAATAAAAATGACAAAATCATATTGCACATTGATTGCACATTCATTATATTTTTACTTACGTAACTTATTCAAAGTTTCAAACAATTTTTCGTTAAATTTAATTTGAAAAAAAAAAATTAGGTTAACTTAAACCCTTGATAATCCGGAAACTTTAAATACTATAACCATGAGTAAACATCCGTATTAGTGAACATACGGAATAATCATAAGTTGCCATATGTTTTAGAAAGCAAAGCAATGATTGATTCTTGAGGAGGGGGCGATTGATTAAGAAACAGTGAGGAAAAAAAAGAATATATTGCCGTGAAATATTTGCAAAGGTAAATCATATTTTTACAAAGAATGCGGAAGCTCATGTCAAATGGAATGAATTCCTCGCTTCAAGCCTCACACCTCGCGCATACAAACCCTCCGGAGACATCGATTTTTCATCCCTCGTACTGTTTCAGCCTCGAAACCTTAACGACCACCCCGTACATTTTTTCCAGGTACATACTGGATATTTACATTGTCGAAAAAAAAACGAAAAAATAATACTACGCCTAGAGATACAGACTTTTTGAGTAAGATTTGCGACAAGAGAAACATATTGTGGCTATAATCCAGTATGACGTTATTTTTTTTAGGCCATTTATTTAAGTTCATCTTGATATCAACCGTTTTGTAGAGTTAAAAGTCATTCAGGAAACGTGACAAACTCAGAATCGAGGAGGCGCTACTCTCGATTCTGAGTTTGTCGCGGTAAATTTCGTCTAAAGTGACAGCAGGGCCCCTTGCGGCGATGATTATTTATAATGAATAATAATAATTTATGCATAGTTGTCGGTATAACAGGAAATACCAGATCAGTGACGTTGCGTGTTACACGGAGGCCCCAGTCATCTCTATCAGAGGAAAATCGACCTAGTGAGCCTCACGTTTTTACCGACAGTCGCGACCGGCGAACCTATCGCCAGAAGCTGGAACTAACAATGACGTAACACCCTCCATATACCTGTGATCATGCGGGTGACCCCAGTTTTTGTCCACAGATAAAATGTTATTTTTGCAATGTGGTTGGTCGGAAAATATTTTTTTAATTACCGTCAAGTAGAGTTCCTAGGTCGGCGATTCAATAAGCAGTGGCAGATGTGCGCGAGGATAATAAAATAATTTCATCGGTCGATAAAACAAAAAGAATCATGACGAGCGCAACCGATTTCTCGATCTTTCAACAATTTGTTGCGCTAACGGAAAAAAGACTGTCATAAAGAGTGAACCAGAGGGCCATTCTTAAGAGTGGACTCTGTCACATTTGCGGCAAAATCTGGAGAATACACCTCGTCATTTTCAGCCATTCAGCGCTTCGTATCGGATAATTCTTTCTAGTTTTTTGTTTTTCGTTATATTGATTTATGTACATATATTATGGTAGGGGAAGGTAGAAAGGGAACAATTTGGCTCCCATTCGCGATCTGCAATTAAATTAATAGGGCTATGTACAATGGAATTTCTCACCCACCACATCACGTGTATATGTCTCAATTTTAATAAAAAGACTTCCCAACATTCATGAACCATTCATGATACGAATGATTAATATTGGGGTCACTTAGTTATTGCAGAGAAAACGTTAAGTTTTGAGGAGAACTTCGTTGAAGTTGGGTCTCTCTACGAATGAATTGGGTTTCGTCGAGCTCACGTAAATTTGAATAAGGTCAGTAACACCACGAGTGACCTAGACACGTGAGTCAGGGAAAACACGAAGGGCCATAGTCAAATCGATCAATCAATTATATATGCACGTGGGTGTATGTGTGTATTTCTAATATTATAAAATTGTAGTGTCTGTCCGCATTTTCGTTTTTCCGGGCTTAAATTAAACTGGTATGATTAGAATGCGATACTGAGACAATATTGATTATTCATGAAAATTTTGTCCGCTCGGCTGTTTGCCCGAAGCTTTGTTCCTGAACTATTGGCATGGGAAAATAAACGTCTCCAGAGTTCCCCTTTGTTTCTTTTTCGTCTCTGGATCCACCAAGTAGAACCCGAGAAAATACGATTTTCTCTTTGAAAGCGCAGTGGCGTGCGATACCCTTCAGCATTTATAAGAAAGCTCTTCGGTTAATACGGTTATGTTAATCAATTTAAAACGGTTTAATTAATGAGCACTATGAGCACGTATCAAACTATTCTATAAAGAAGACAAGTTTTTCAAAGTTGTTAGGCTACTGTAAAAGATAAGAAACACTTGTTTGTGTTTCTTATCATGCATTTTTTACCGATTTTTTCCTATTTGGGCTGTGAAAATAACTCACACGATTTTACATATTCTCATTAGAGTGTTACGACCGCAATTTGCAAAAGAAGGATTCTGATGATGATTTTGTGAAAAAAATGTTTAATTTGTGCCAATAAAACTCAATTTTTTATATTTGATGATGATAAAAATGAACGAATGAAAAGTGAAGAAAAAAAGCGTTGCATTCCCACGATGCAAACTTCAAATTTACTTTCATTCGTTCTTTGTATCTTGATTTGATGATGACGGAGTCCGCATGGACACCACATTATTAGATTCTTGCCGAAATCATGCACGCAGTAACTCAGTTGTTTACTTTGATGCCCCCGAATAAAGTTATAGGTGTACACGCGAATATCTGTGCTCGGGGGTTAGTTGATCCGGCAGATATCCGGCGCAGATCAGGCATACGCTTCGAAGTGCATGGCGGATCTGCGCCGGATGTCTACCGGATTAGCCAATCCCGGAGTACGGATGGTAGAAGGAGAATCGATCAGGTCTTCGACAGGTAACCTTAGCAGAGCCATGTGAGGGTCGCGTTACGGGTCACCTGATGTGGTGTGATTTATGCTGCTTTCTCACATCGGTATCTGGGAACTATCGATCCGGTAGACATACAGCGCCGATCAGGCACGCACTTCGGCACCCTAAAAAGGCCCTCGCAAGATTGCCTGATTCAGGATTGATCAGTTTGTCTTTATTACACCCGTTCTCCGGATTCACTGATCCAGTGGATATCCGGCACAGATGAGGCGGGCGCTTCTACGGTATTCCGGACCGTATCTTGAAACCTGTCTGACATTTCCAGTCAGTGCAGGAATTGCAGATTGAAGGTAAACTTATGATTACAATGCGAAAACTGCTAGTTTAACTTTAAACGCGTTTTCCTGGAAACTATGTTTATCAAGACGTACCTATGAAAAATGAGTGTAGTTATCGTACACTTTATAGTATTGGCTTAAACACGATTAAACACGGTTTCTCGACATTCCAACGAACGGATTGACTTGTAATTTGGTACACTTACTGAGTGTGATGGTAGTTTAGTCTGGACCGATGTTTTTCGTCTTAACCTTTTTTCTGCTAGTTATTAACAATAATAATACCGTTTTTTCTCGAAAAATAGAAAGAAAATTTTAAAAAATGTATGTTGATTGAAACACGATCACGAAAAAAGCTCAGTCGAGTCCTAGCCAATATTTTCTACTTTAAGAAAGAAACTTTTTTTTGGTTGCTTGAGATCAACCGGGCGACCAAAATCAAGTACATAAAGTTGAAGTTTGCATCGTTGGAATGCAACGAAAATTAATTCTTTTTCGTTGCTCAAATTTTATTTGCCTGATTTGGGCTGTGAAAATCACTCGAACGTTTTTAAGTAGTCTTATTAGAAATTTACGACCTCAATGTGCCGAAAAAAACGTTATATATCGATTAAATTAAAGAAATAAAAAATGAAGGAAAAAAACGTTGCATTCCAAGGATGCAAGCTTCAACGTCATATCAAGTACACCCTCACGTGCAAAGGTCCATCACGAGCTTGTTAATAACTTCTTTCATTGATAGTTTTTTTAAATGAAATTCAGTACACAACTTCGTTAAACTACATTCAAATAAATGTTCCAACGATGTTTCAATCACCTTGCTTGTGGCTTTAAATTTTTTTAAATTTAATAACTGATTTTCGGATTTTCGTCACAGTAACCTAAGCCCTTAACTGTATAGAGTGCACGTTTTCCATAATACCCTTGACGCAGCACCATCCGGTATGACCCCGAAACCCATTTTCGACATACAAACGGACCGAATTTCCAATATCTACTATAGCGACGCCGCTTGTATATCTAATTTCTAAGAGGGTATCAATTTGAGAGGTAAAATAAATGTAATTGTGATAATAAATAAATGTGTGGATGCAATGATAATTGGTAATATTCATATCACAATTACTATAGAATTGTCACCGTGCCTTTTTAAGAAATCGACGTTTTTTATCGAATGTCATTTTTGTTTTATAAGTATATTTAAAAAGAGGGCAGAAATCGCCTCGTAATTTTTTTCTTCTTTTCCCGCATGTGAATTGAGAAAATTTTATTTCAACGCGAATAAGTTGGCACGGAGAGGAGCAAATAATCGTTTTTATAGCGAAGTACCTTTTGGTCGCTCAATGAAGACAAAAACCAAAGCTGAAGAATCAGCAAAAAAAAAAAGGAAATTTGTTCGATATACGAATCAAGAAAGTGGGGAGTATACGAGAAAGGAGAAATCGCGAGAAAGAGGTAGGAAGGGAGACTGATCGATAAATTTATTATGCCTTGGTACGCTATAGAAGAAAATGTATACAAAATGAAATAAGATTCTGAATCGCTAAACAATAAAAAGGAAAACTTTGCATTATGCATAACATGGAAAGAATAATCAGAGCATAGTCGAGCAATGTGAATTTACGAATTTCGCTCAAACTTATAAATGCGACTCGAGAACAATCGAGGAAAATAATAAAAGAATGAACAAATGAATGCACTGTACAGATCTCTTTTTATGCAGTTGAAGTTTGCATCGTTGGAATGCAACGAAGATTCTCTTCAATTTTTAATTTTCATTATTATCCCGAATTATTTTTTGCAGGTTCAGATCGTAGAGCGCAAAATAAGAGACGTGCAAAATATTTGCGTGATTTTCGTAGTTCAATTCGAGCAAAAGAAATTTGGGAAATTAAAAAAAAAAATTCTTCGTTGCATACCAACGATGCAAACTCCGTAAGGGAAGTACTGTAAATATTGTAGTTGAGTTGCAATAATTTTAGACAGATTATAAGGATTGTGAAGATTTTAAGAATAAAGATAAAGCGACAGAGAGAAAGAGAGTGAAGAACGAGGGGGAAGCGAGAATCGACTCAAGGAGTTAGGCTACTGTGAAAATTAAAAAAATCGATAGTTGCTTGTATCGCAGACCGATAGAACTGCTAGTAAAACTTTAAACGCGTTTATCTCGAAACTATGTTTTTCAAAATGGTGTCCACGGTTTCTCGACATCTAAGACACGAATTGACTTCAAATTTGTCACACGTATTCAGTGTAATAGTAGATTAGTCTTGGTGATTTTTCTTCTTAACTTTTTTTTCATTTGTTAATAACAATAATGAGGGCATTTCTCCCTGAAAAATCGGGAAAAAACCCAATTTTTTTCCCCCGTTGATTGGAACACGATATAAAAAAAAACTCGGCCAAATCTTAGCCAATAAGTATTTTAAGTATTTTAAGTACTTTTAAAACTCGGCCAAGTCTTTTTAAGTATTTTAAAACTCGGCCAAATCTTAGCCAATAAGTATTTTAAGAAAAACCTGTTTTTTTTTTGTTTCAGATCAACCAGCTGGCCGAAATTAAGTACACCGTTGAGCCCCTTCACGAGATTGTCTATAATTATTAATATTTTTACATGAAATTTGGTACACAACTTTGTTAATGTACATACAAATAAATGTCCAAACGATTCTCCAATCATCTTATTCGTTTAAAATTAGTTTTTCTAGTAATCCAAATTTTCTGGTCCCCACAGTACCCTAACCCCTTGAGCTATATAATTTTGGCTATACAACACGATTTGTTGTGTACAAGTGTTATATATATATATATATATATATATATATATATATATATATATATATATATATATATATATCACTTCCACACTTCCACACACACACATGGTCTCGCGGAAAATAATCCGCTGAAAGTGAAGGGATTGGCAGAGTATATTATACAGCTACGTAAATTGTTTGATCCGACCTCGAATTACGTGTGGGTGTGTGTCTCTCTCTCCTTTGTCTCTCTTTCTCCCTCGTCGACTCTCTGTGGGAGTTCTCAGCGCTCAGCGCGAGGTCGTCATACAATTTTTTGGGGCCTAGAAAAAGAGACACGCACACACATACACACGCGTGCGCACACACGTAATCCAGTAAATTTGTAGCTAATGCGAGCCCTCACCAGTAATTATGTTGCGTCGAATCTGCGCAAAAACGAAAGGAGGAATTATTTCGTTGTAAAACATACTCTCACGGTAAATTGCTCTATCAATTTTGTTTATTTTCGCGATATACGATCTATGTGAATTGACAATAAACTTGAATAATACATCACAAAATATATATTTATGGAATATATATTTACGGATATATAAGGAGTAAATATATATTCGATATAATGGAATCTACGATTAAAAAATTATATATATATAATCGTAGATTCCGTTGTACATTGTACGGAGTCTTCACCCTTATTACATTCCCGACCATATTCCACCCCTGATCCTCAAAATATATATTATTATCTATTACATATATAGGAATATATATTTACGAAGTAAATATATATGTTGAAGTTTGCATTGTTGAAATGCAACGTAAGTTAATTTTCGTTTTTTCATGTCCTCATTTACGGGGTTAACGTTTGCAGGGTTGATATGCAACGAAAATTTGCAACTTCTTTTCAATTCCTTATTCTTAGCATTATCAAAAACCATATTTTGTAGATTCAGGCTGGAGATCGCTGAATGAGGATCTAAATAATGTTCGCGTGACTTTTATAGCTTGAATCTGCCAAACGGAATTTGAGAAATTGAAAGAGAACAATATTTCGTTCGGTTGCAACGATGCAAACTTTGATATCAGCCACTTCTTGTGTCCATATACATGTATATAGAAAAGTTGCGGAAGTTCTGAAAACACACACACACACACACACACACACACGCGCGCGCGCGCGCAAATGGAAACTCAGAATTTCGGATAAAAAAAAGGGAGTCAATTTAAATGGCTGCATTTGCTTTTCAAACGTGGGAGCGCGGACGACTGCCAAAAAATGGAAAACCCTAAAATCGTTCCAAAAGTGAAAATTCATGTATAAGAAGTATGCATATGGATATATATATATATACATATGCATACATATACATGCATACATGTGTGTGTGTGTGTGTGTGTGTGTGTGTGTGTGTTGAATATTTTATTTTCCGGGTATACTTCGACGACCAATTACCAAAGTTATAGAATTATGAAACGGGTGTACTGGCGAACGCAATAGCACAAACTGCGTATGATTAGAAGTTATTCGAATAATGCCTTTTTGCTCGTCTCTCTCTCTCTCTCTCTCTCTCTCTCTCTCTCTCTCTCTCTCTCTCTCTGAAAAAGAGCGAGGAGGGGAGGCGACAGTGCCCGAGCCAAAATATTTGTCTCACTTTCGCAGATACAAGATGCAAGTAAAGCGAAAATTTCAGTGACATAACGCATCTGTGAAATACGCAAGGAACGCCTGAAAGATAAATATTTCACCGTTAAGGGGTTAGGCTACTGTGAAAAAAAAGTTCGTTCGTCTCTTGACGCAGCTCAAATTGAAAAGGTAGGTCCAACATATGGTGCAGGAATCGCACATTCAAGGTTAACTTATCATTGCGGCAGAGCTACTAGTAAAACTTTAAACGCGTCTTTGTCGAAACTATGTTTTTCAAAACGGTGTACACGATTTCTCGACATCTAATGAACGAATTAACTGGAAATTTGGTACACTTATTCAATGTAATAGTAGGTTAGTCTTGATCGACGTTTTCCTTCTTAACGTTCTTTTTCATTAGTTATTAAGAATAATGTCGTTTCTCCTTTTAAAAAATCGAAAGAAAAAATTCAAATATTTTTTTGACGATTGAAACAGGATACCGAAAAAAGCTCGGTCTTGCCAATATTATCTATTTTAAGAAAGAAAAAAACTTGTTCTTTTCGTTTCAGATCAACCGGGTGGCCAAAATCAAGTACGCCATTGAGCCCCTCGCGTTCAAAGGTCCTTCACGAGATTGTTTGTAACTTATTTAATTGTTAGTATTTTTATGAAATTTGGTACACAACTTCGTTAATGTACATACAAATAAATATCCAAACGATTTTTCAATCATCTTACGTATTCCTTCGAAATAAATTTCTTTGAATAACCCTGAATTTCGGTTCGCCACTGCAGCCTTACCCCTTAAATAAAGAAGCCAATATGTAAAATTTGATCACTCACATTGGCTGAGCAGCCAAAAAGGGCGATAAACGTGAAAGCCAATGGAAATATAAACCTGCGTGTTTCCTTCGCATAATGAATCCGCAAACAGCAAGGAATTAAAAACGGGAACTACTTGCTGCCGAACGAGAACCTGGGGCTATGAAGAACTCGACTGCGAATTTCGATTTGCGTCGTTTTTTTACATTACTTTTTTCTCGTCGCAATACTGGAATTGCCCGAATGTTGGAACGAATATAGGTTATTGTCGCTCCGATATTTACAAGGCGGAGTCGTCGCGGTGATGCCTTCCTTAGGAGTATGAAGGCTGAACGGAAGTTGCCAAGACCGGTAGGTCTACTCCGCACACGACTTCGGAGAATTCGGGGTTAGAATACGAGTCGATATTTCGCGCACGTAATTTTCGCCATTCGAGCGAAAAATACTTGTCAGGTGTTGAAAAAATTGCAAGAGACGGAAAGAGAGACAGAGAGAGAGAGAGAAAGACGAGGCCAATTCGCCGCGTACGGTTGTCCGTCAGTAACCTAGAAAGCTTGGCGGCCATTCAGCGAGATTACGGGACTCTTGTCCGTACATCGTTCCGTGGCCGCCTCGGTCTGCATGTATATAGCTCTCCCGCCCCTCATTTTCGTATATAATATCGAGGCTGAAATATCAAATCTTCGAGTTCGGCTTTTTGAGCTGTTGGCAGTTTTAGCTACACACGTATATGCATAGGCGTGTGTGTGTGTGTTCGTGTATATAAATAATACAATCTCGCTCTCTAGTACTTTTTCGATAAAACGTCGCTCGCGTTTTCCCAGGCGTACGCTCTACAGTGTATCCACCGTGTGTCAACGGCCAGAAACTTTTAGGTGTGTCGGCTGATCGCGATTTTTTTTTGTTCACGGGCCGGCATAGAGGTGAAAGAAAGGGCGAGAGAGGCATTCAGGAGGGCAACCCTTGCACGCGGTTCATTTTGTTTCTCCCTTTTTACTCTTCCATACCAAACTATATCGCGACTCACGCACATGAAATAGCATCTCCGTGGCAAACTCGCGCGATTGCGGCTCGTTCGACGGAGCCTCCGCTCCGAAACAAAATAGAATTACAAAAATTGAGCGAGAGAGACAGGAATGACGAAACAAATGGACGAGAAAATGAAGAAAAAAGCAATCATTCGAAATAAACGAAAGCCGAATGACACACACGATGCACCGATCACAAGCACGCACACTACGAAAGAAAAGGCCTCTCCTAACTTCACTCGCGATCGAACACAGTGTTAATACCAACGCCGTCCTCTCACTCTTTTTTTTGGTTCCTTCACGAATTCATCACCAACGCACATCACACACCACGAGAATCTCGTTACTCTACTCCCCTTTTGCGTTCTCTCTCGCTCTTTCCTATATCTTCCGTGTTTCCTCGCCGTCTCCCTCTCCTTCTCGTTATTCTCGGCTACTTATACATAGGCACTTGGGAGTAGTAAACAACAATTGTAATTGCCAAACGATATTTACCCATTTGTGACAGATTTCTCCGAACGAAATGCACCCACATTAACCACACAACCCGTCCCCCACCTATAGCCCACATGCAGACATTACACACTTCCGATATATTTTTCAAGATGGCTACCCCGCCGTCCCCAGGGCGGAGAGAGAACACCGACAGAGGAGAAAGATTTTGCGGCGATATGCCGAAGTTTTAGCGCTGACGGCACACCGCGCGTACTCGGCCACCGAAATGCACACTGTGACGCGCGCACGAACGCACACGAGAGACGAACGAAGCCCGCGCCGAACGGACTGAGCTACACAGCCGCCGATCACGCTTCGTCTGGTTTTTTTTTCTTTTTTTCAGCCTGACGCACACGATCCGCGTAACCGGGAAATATACAACTCTGCGGAGTGCGGTGTGTCCCTCGCGCGGGTACGAGGACAAGAGCGGAGCGACGCTCTACCACACGGGGCTTTATCACGTCACACTGTATAGTGTGCAACACACGGAAAAGAAAAACATTCGTACCGGGCATTCGGGAACTTGTCGAGATGTGCGGTCGATTTATGAGAAAGCCCACTACCACCAGCGCCACATGGCGGGCAGCTGACTAAACTTGTCTACCTCACGCACGGTCTTGCGGGCGGGTCTTGAAACTTCGACGTTTTTGAGCGGTGAGAAGCGTCACCGTTGGCGAGGCAAGAACTTAGTTCCTCGTATATTCACTGAAAACGTAAGAGTCTTGTAGACATATATACAGCAATAGATAACTTCCTAAGAGTCTCTGAATCGCGTTACCGTATTCCGTTGTACTCACGGTCTTACATACAGGTCTAGAAACGAAGCCACATGTCAATGCCGTAAGGCACCGTTAAGCGATCCACTTTTCTTTCCGCTCGCCGCCACTTTCATCGCTGCTATCGGAGGATGTCTCCCACCCACGGTCTTCTGTGCTCTTACCCCAGCCCCCCCCTGCGACTTATTTCCCGAGTTTTCATGGAGAAGATAACTACGGCCCGTGTAGTGTTGTGAATCAGTAAATTACCGGTAAATTATCTGGAAATTTATCTGGTTAAATAATCGAGGTTAAGAAACATATTTTACCGTAGGTAAATTTTGTTTTTACGCGTAATCCAATAGTGCCACCTGTCACCCGTATAATATAATTATGGACATATTGACCGGACAAACCCCATTTCAGTTTTTCAATTGCAAATTTTATCGGCGAAGAAAGAGCCAAAAAATTACAGTTTAACGAAACCCGAATACGATGTTTTCTAAATTGAAGTTTTTACAACGGAAACCGGTCACCGGTCATAAAAAATTCAACGCTAAAACAAGTAAACATCGGGGTGTAGGAGTGCAAAGTACAATATCAAATCAAGCGCAGAAACGTTGAGTAATTCTTTTTCAAGGTTAGAAATGGACCTCGGTTGAACAGGTTAAACACCGACAAACCCCATTTCAGTTTTTTAATTGCAAATTTTATCGGAGAAGAGCCAAAAAAAGTTACAGTTTAACCAAACCCGAATACGACGTTTTCTAAATTGAAGTTATTGCAACGGAAACCGATCACCGGTCATACGAAATTCAACGTTAAAACAGGTAAATATTGGGGTGTAGGAGTGCGAAGTACAAGCGCGCCAATTTCAAATACGTTAAAATCAAATGGGATTAAGGGGAACTTATTAATTTATTTATTATGATGAATTCCCTTTTTTTAACGTCGGTGTATAGTACGATGCTTGTGGGCACGAACAATGACAAATCGTCTTTTCCATCGGAAACTTTCCGGCGCACTAATCGTTTGTTCTGAATTATTTGTTGCCTCTATTTGCTGTGGTATTACCTCTGAAAACGCCGACCGGAATGAAACGCGCGTAATGGGAAAGGCAACGCAAAGCTCGGGGCAGATGGCGCTGCCATAACACGTCCCGATCATTTCAAACTCACGTTACGTCCCCGAAAGTGAATAATTATATATATTTTCTGACAATACGATATTTTAACATAAACATTTTTAATTTTTCGTTAGTTCGAAATTTTCTTGTGTTTCCGTTATTAAAACGAACTTTTTAGAGTGACCTACGTCGCTGTTTGTAACATATATCTGCGAAAGACATTGAGGTTATTGCAGAGTTTATTTGTTATTGTGTGCAGAGAGACATCTCTGAATTCTCTGTTGTGTGCAATGAGTACTCAAAATAAATTTGCTCACTTAAGATTCGAAAAATTGAAATTCATTGTCACGTCATAAGCAGAGGGTCTAGGTGACAGGGGAAAAAAGACAAAGCTATTTCCCACAGTTTGCGCCTGGAGTCATCCTTAGGAAAAAAAATGTTTTCCTTCAGCACTACACCCTACGCACAACACTGAACCACTTAAAAAAACAGCTATCTACCCGTAAATAATTAAAGAAATCGTAATTAAATAAATAAGTTTGACCGTCTGGTTGAAAACAAACGCTTAGACACCGCTCGCTCGGGACGTGCTATGCTAGCGCCGCCAGCGACGAAAAGTGGCAGTTGTCCTTCCCATACAGCTGCGACCTGTGTCATTGTCCTGAATCATTGCAGTCAACCTAACAGCCTCGAATTACGACAAAACCGTGCGGCGTTGCCAAAGCTCGTGTCTATTTTAATACGATTTTTAAACGACAACATTTAATTTTCTTATAATCCTAACTCCTTCAAATTACAATACATGTAAATAATAATTACGATTATCTACCGTACATTTGAAAATTTCGTGATATTTAGTCGTACACGCCATTAGTATTTTGCTACAATAAGTTGGCACTGGTGACGCCACACAATGTATTAGTATAGGAACTTCGTTTCTCCCCCCCCCCCCATCAAAAATGATTTAGCAACAACCTTAAGGCGCAATGTCACATCGACCGAGCGGCCATCAGTGCGAGAGAGGCAGCTGATTCGCCGATTCCCAGTGTTCTCCTAGACGGCTAATATTTCGAAAAAAAAAGAAAAGAAACACATTCCGCTTTGTTGAACGACGAACAACGCCTTTCTTTTCGTTTGCCCGAAATGTGATCCGTCTAAGAGAAAACATGGCCGTAGAATTTTTGACGACGGGACCTGTCATCTATGTCCTTAAGGACGCGTGTTACACATCCGGTCGGTAAATATTCTACGGCCAAGTTTTCGCTTAGGCGGATTATGTTGCGAGCAAACGAAGAGACAGACGACATTCATCTTTTAACATATTGACAGAATACAAGTTCTACTTTTCTTTTTTTTCAAACATCAGTCGTGTAAGAGAATACTGAAAAATTGCAAATCACCCTTCCCTCTCGGCCTTATAACCGCTCGGTCGGTGTGATCCTTCTGCTTGAGGCATTAGGCTACGGTGAAAATTTAAAAAATCTCGTTCGTTCCTTGAGGCAACTCAAATTGAAGAAGATGGTCCAACATATGGTGCAGGGATCGCAGATTGAAGGTAAGCTTATGATTTCAATGATGGAACTACTAGTACAACTTTAAACTCGTTGTTCTGGAAACTATGTTTCTCAAAACGGTGTACATGATTTCTCGACATCTAAGGCAGCGGTGATGAAACTTATAAGGCCACGGAACACTCAATGAAGCATTTTGATTTTATGGAACTCCATACCAAATGATAAAAAAATGAAAGATACTGCAATTTACAAGGAGAGTAAAAACATTTATTACAAAAGATATTTCAAACAAAGATTAATGAGACGAATGAAACTGCTTTACTGTTTTATTAATTATTGTTTCAAAATTTGGGTTTATGCCTGATAATTATATTCGTATATCTGAGGCAGAATCCATTCTAGACCTAAATTTATTTTTCGTATAGGCATAAGCGGAAAAGCCTGCTTCACATCGATACGCTGTTAAGAAAGGGAGCAAGGTTAGGATTGCCTTTTTGGCAACTTCAGGGTATTAACTTTTAACGCTGACTCAAAACCAGGGGGCTGGCATCTTTAAGAATTTTTGCTGCGCAAAATATCCTCTGTTTGTAGTGTCCTACTCTGCCACTCGTACCGCTAGTTGTTCTCGAACAATCCTGATGCGCGTGCAGGGGCTATGCATATATACTAGGTGCGCACCTAAGTTTCCGGATTTTTTTACCATAAAAACATCGAAAATTTCAAGACAAATACAAAAAATAGTTCATTCGAAGTATTGTCTCTCGCTATTTACACATTATTGCCATCTCTCTGGCAATACATAAATACCGCAACGATAAAAAGACGCGTCTTTGGACTGAAACCATTCGTCCAACCAATTTTGTACTGCATCGTAATTGGCCAAGTGTAGCCCACCCAAGCCATGCGCCATCGACCGGAACAAGTGATAGTCTGAAGGGGCCAGGTCTGGCGAATACGGCGGGTGCGGTAATAGATCCAACTTCAGTGTTTTTATTGTGTCTTGGACGATGGAACTGCGATGGCACGGAGCGTTGTCGTGCTGCAATATCACACGTTCGTGTCTCGTGTCCCATTCTGGCCGTTTTTCGAGCATTGCGTGATTCAAATTGATTAGTTGTTGTCGGTAGCGATGCACATTTACAGTTTCGCCCGGTTTCAGAAGATCATAGTACACGATTCCTTTCTGGTCCCACCAAACGCAGAGCATTATCTTTTTTCCGAAGCGATTTGGCCGTGCCGTCGATGTTGACGCTTCGCCAAGTGAAAGCCACGATTTTCTGCGTTTGGGATTGTCGAAATATATCCATTTTTCATCGCCAGTAACAATTCGATGCAGGAAACTCTTTCTGTTCTGCCGCAAAAGCAAAATTTCGGAAGTGGCTCTTCGATTTTCCATTTGTCTCTCAGTCAACTTATGCGGCACACACTTTCCTTCCTTATGAATTTTTCCCATGGCGTGCAAACGTTTCGAAATACATTGCCGAGCAACATTTAATGCCTCGGCAAGTTGATCTTCTGTTTGAGTGTCATCTTCATCCAATAACGCTTGCAGATCGGCGTCCACAAATGTTTGCGGTCTTCCCGAGGGCTCCTTGTCCCCAGTCTCAAAATCGCCGCTTCTGAACCGCTTGAACCAATCTTCACACGTTGTTTATTATGGTAAATGTTCGCCGTAGGCCTCCTCAAGTACCCGACGTGCTTTAGCTGCTGTTTTTTAAAGGTTGAAGCAGAAAAGCAATGCTTCCCGCAAATGCTGTTTATTTGGCACAAACTTTGACACTTTCGAGGTTAGAAAAAAGGTCGTCGTGTTGCGATATTTGTTTATATTACGACTGGGTATTCTTAAGACGGAATGACACCTCATCGCGGTCGGTATGGTAGAGCAATTGTAGATACCCAAAAATCTCTGAAACGGCTCTTCAGATCCCGTCGAAACTTTGCCAAACGACGTCAAATAGATAGACGAACAGCTGTCTGCCCCTCAAATTTTCTGAATTTGAGGGGCAGACAGCTGTTCGTCTATCTATTTGACGTCGTTTGGCAAAGTTTCGACGGGATCTGAAGAGCCGTTTCAGAGATTTTTGGGTATCTACAATTGCTCTACCATACCGACCGCGATGTGGTGTCATTCCGTCTTAACAGATGTCCAAGCTATAAAGACACCCAATTTCAGACCTGTATGCCGACTACATGTGTCGCTAGCGCCATCCATGTGTGAAACCCGGGAACTTAGTTGCGCACCTAATGCACACACGCACACATAATTCAAAGACTTTCCATAGCTTCAAATGCGAGGATCGGCTAGTACGGTGAAAAATGCACCTTTTCAGGATTACGCGTGTACCCTGAGATACAACCGTGCACAACACACGGCATTAGCACACGAGCATAAGTAATTTCGGTAATTTCATCAATTCCGCACCGCAGCTTAAACTCCAAACGTCAAAATAGTCGTATTCGGCGTCGGGGTGGTTAAGTACGCCGTGCGGGCCTCGCGCCTGCGCAACAAGAATATTGTCAGTGACCTACTAACGCCACAGGGAGAGGTAGAACTAAATAAAGCGGTCAAAAAGCGTAGCATTTTTATATACGGTAAGGGGTAGGAGATGCCAGCCTCCTGCTCAAACCGCATTAAGGTAGTTCTGTAGGTACACGTATGAGCCAAATTGCTCGTAGCGTATAGTAACATCCAATGCCTATACGATGCTGTTGGTTGTAATTTTTTGACAAAACTTGTACCCTCTATATGTCCCAAACATTCGCACCTCATACATAGATAGGTCTCATACTCGTATAGAGAGCGGCGCCGTAATCGTGGCAACAGCGCGATGTTCCTGCAGTCATAGCCACGGTCTTACATACAGGTCTGACAACGGCGTTAGTGGGGGCATGCACCCTTAGCGGCTCTGTTTTTAGTCCGATTTCTGCCGCTTGGTGCGTGACGGCAAGGGAAAGTAGTGTGCGACGAAGAGAGAAATAGCTCTTCTGTCCCTTTCCCTCCTGATCGCAGCGCATGCGCCGTTTGCCCTAACTTAATGTACCGTACGGTCGTGTAAACTGCATAATATACGAAACCAATAAAAAGCGATAATACGACTATTTACATCCTTTTTTCTCCAATATCTCACAATACATCGTTCTACGAAATGTTTTTCACAAACGTACTGAAACTCTTTCAGTCCCGGAATAGCAGGGAGCCATTTTTTGTATCGTTCGACGTTTCTGGGCACGCTAAATACGGAGCATTTTTGCTTAAAACTTTTGTACCCCATTTTCTAATTGCGAACCGCGCAATTGGAAACCGGGGCGACGCTTAACCATTTCGCATTTTTTTCGAAAACACTACCAAAAAAATGCACCTTTATGCGCAAAAACACGATAAAAAAATGAATCACGCCAGAAAAACTGACGTAAACGCCTTGCCCCTATTCACCGGTAAGAGGTAAGGGGAATGCACTTCCCCTCGCTAGTGGTAACGCGTAGCGGCGCCTAGTGAATCTAAAAGTGGAGCCGATAAGCGTGCCTACCCCCACCATGAAAATTTGGCTTCGTTGCAAGACCTGTATGTAAGACCGTGGTTATAGCGTTGAGCTTCCTACGATCCGTCTTTCGTGAAATATTTTATATAAATATAAAAAAGCGTGAAAATGTCAACCCAAATGCGATACAAAGGAAAGTTTATAAGAAAAAGGCGTTTGCTAAAAGACTGAAAGCTGTGGCAGCCATGTGTCAAACAAATGCGGCTAAACGCGATGAGAATAACCATAGCCTTAACGATCATCAACAAAAATTCGCTGTTTAAGGACGTCGGATGGAGGATTTACAACATCTTGCCGACAGTTTAAATTGTATTCGCTGTAACAAAAACAAATACATGCATAAATTGAAGAAATTAAATTTGTTTGCAGAATAAATTTATTTTACATCCTCTTCAGAATTACTAGAACTCGGGGAAAAAACACGCTTTGAGTTCCCAGACCACGCGCCGATCAGTTGGCTAGAGCATACACTGTTCCCATGCCGTTACAGATGGTTGGGCCCGAGTCCGGTGTGGAATAAAATTACCACTTTTCATAAGTCGATATCTCCTAAACTAAACGGTCAAAGTATGCCATTTAAAAAAATCAATCCCACAATCGTACTGCGTACACGTGTTTTTATTTTGAAATCCTAAGATTCGTTTAGAACCTCCCAGACAGTGGCATAGCATGGGGGGGGGGGAGGGGGCCATGGCCCCGTGCGGCGCAGATGTCGGGCGGCGGCGGCGAGCGGCACTTAGTTGCGAAAATAGGGAGGGGGGCGGCAAATTTAGGGTTAGCCCCGGGCGGCAAAAATCCACGCTACGCCACTGCTCCCAGGCAGCATAAATGTCCAACTGACGTCGATAAGTTACTGTTGTCAGGTTACCTTTAAGACATGACCGTAAGATAACTATTCGATATCTTTCAAATGACATCCCGTATAAGGCTGCCGTAAAGTTATCTTTTTTATGATATCTTTCGGCGATGAAAACGAATGTCTAAAAGGTATCCCAAAATATTATCCAATTGGTTACTTTTTTAAGTTTTCAAAAAGTTATCTATTGTATATAGTTCAACGTTATCCAAAGGATATCATAAAGACGAATTACATAAGACGTCTTTTTCATGACATCTTTCAGATATCAGTAATATGCTGTCTTTTAAGATATTTGGTATTGGCGGGAAATAGTAAAAAGTCATCCAAATGTTGTCCTAAAGATCACATCCAACGGATCACTTTTATCATAGTGCGAATGTAGCGTATCATATTTCATTTCACCGGCAAAAAAATGGTGTGTAACAACAAGTAGTTGAAAAAATAAAGGTGCTAAAAGATATATACGTAAGTGCCTTTTATCCTACTACTCTTTCCGCCTCTGTGAGTACATATATGTGTTTAATGTACTTTCTTTTTATTCTAAAAGCGTATGTCTGCTTTTGAGGTTATCCACGGGATCGTTTGGAGCATGGAAACTACCAAAAGACGTGACTGCAACGGGAGAGAAGTCTAATAACGATTGTACCGTTTTTATAATATTAAATTACATTTCACTTATAATGAATTAATCGATGTTTTATTTATAATGACCTAGCCCACTTCGAAATCGACATAACAATATCTTATCAATTTCTTCATGATAAAAATTAACTTATTAACAATCTAGATTATTGAGCCATATTAAATATTCTAGACTATTAATAGGTTAATTTTTATAAAGAAATGGATAGGATATTGTTATACATATACATCGCCAATGAATAGATATCTTCTCGATAGTCCTCTTCGATACCGTTTAGATGTCGGTTTGTTAACCTCATTCGGATGCCTATTGGACGACTTTTAGATGGCAGTGGTATCTTGGCATTTTTTTTGCCTTTAAGAAGATATCTTTAAGATATATCGATTTGATGACTTTGCACTAACGTACCGACAACCGAAAAGAGTTAACCTTTTGTCGACACTTTGTTAACCATTAAAAGTTGCCGTATAGTTAACTATCGGACACAAATAAGTTGTCTGCCAAGAGGGCATAAGTGATACGTTTTGTAATACAAAACGGCGTCTTTTTGGACAAACAAAAAGTTATCCGTATCCGTTTCGCGATATCTTTCGGATGCCATATAGATAACATTTTGCTATCTGGGCTATAGCGAGAAATGCGAGCAAACTCCTATCGGTTTACGTGTTAAGTATAGGGATCGCGTACAAAAATACCCATATTCAATTGCAATTATCTCATGAACTAAACAGTGAATCGAATTGCATTTTTGGGCACCAATCCATGAAGGTCATATGCACACCATACTTAGATTTCAGCAAAGTCCTAAGATTTGACCAAAACTACAGAACTACCTTAAGGTAATCCTATCGCTTCACACTAGTTATACCACTGATCATATTTGAGACTTGTACAATATATATTTTAACATATGCAAACAAAATAATTTGTAATAACTAAAATTTTCCATGTGTAAACTGTTTAATGAATGTTCACATTTAATTAGAAAAGTGAACAAATAACCATTGTTATTCTAACGATTCGCGCAGTATTTCTAGGTTTGATATTTGGCAACATTGGTTCTGCCTTAGTCTCATTTTGCTCGACCAGGCGAGTTTAATCTCCATGCTTTTCAATGTCGATCTGTCAAAACAATGTCAGGTGCGAGAAATATAAAGCATTGTATTCGGGCCACGACTGGTAAAAAGCGTGGAAAATTTGTATCGGCAAAATATGTCGGTTAAGAAATATGTGTCGAAATTCGAATGAGTGAGATGAGGTTAGGACTAGTCAGCCGTTGCCTTGCTGTTACGTCTCTTTATCGTAGCAAGTGGTAATAAATCCAATACCGGAAGTTCAAATTAAACTTGATATTACATAAAAATTTGGTCAATAATCGTAATATTTTCTGAGAGCATTGGATTACTACAAGTGTTTAGTATGTAAATCAGATTATTTTTAGGAATCTAACAGATTCCCACTATTATATACACTTTTGTAGCGATCGGAAATTGGGTTTTTGTGTCGTCTCGGAATTCCTTCACAAAAACACGCAATTTTAATATCTTTGTTCTGTGTAATTAGGTCGACAACCGACCCTGAAATTTCACAGAGACGATTATTAATATATTTAGTGAAGCTCACAAAAGATTATGAAAATCCTATGGATTGAAGCCTGGCGATAGGATTACTTTAAGTGGTGCAGACTTAAATGTGCGTTTTAGTGCGGATAAATGAACAGCTTTTTTTTAAAAAGCTGTTCATTTATCCCTTGCCGTAAATATGGTTGCTGTTTTTCCCTGCAACAATGTATTGACTTTGTTAACTTTGCCAAAAATTTTGGCAAGTTAATTTAAGCTAATTCAATAAGCCATTGCTCATCATGCAGAGCATCAAAAATGGTTACAGACGCAGACATCTTTTGCTCTATTTTGAAAACCTTCAGCTCATCACGCAGTTCGTATCGCCTGACCAAAGCTGCCTCTGGAAGGCCATCAGATTTTAGTGTGAAGGACTGACTCGTGCTGACTATCCATTTCTTCGTACACTTTTTATAATAATATTGACTGGATAGGATGACTTTTCAAGTAATTCACGATTTTTACGTCTTCATCGAGAACTTTTTTCAAATTAGGTGGCATTATCTTTACTACACGGGCATAGCGGTGCAAAATTAAATTACTGCTGTTACATCCTGGCGTAACAATTTTTATTTTGGATACAGTGCCTTTTATTTTTCCTACCATCGCCCAGCCCATTGCTACAAACGTCTATACCTTTTTCTCAATTAATTCTCAATTAATGTTGTGTTTAAACAATCTATTACTTGAAATATTTCCTCTCCAGTTATATTAGTTTCCAAAGGTGTGCAGCGAAGCAAATCTTCTTCGATGGATGTACCGAAGGATACCCGACCAACGAGTTGTGTTGCACCCGGACTATATTACCCATTTTACAATGATTGTTATAGTTTCGGTAATGAACTCTTGCAACTTACAATAATGGGCTATTCTTATTACATGTTAGTTAGGTACTTATTCTCAAACAATGTGTGAGTTGATTTTTTTATAACCAAAATAATGCAATACTTTAATGCAAAAAGTAGCTAATTCGCGGAACCCCGGTGACTTTCCCACGGAACACATATTAAGAAACGCTGATTTAAGGAACAGTTTGGTTAGTAATTTGGTACGTTTATTCAGTATTGTAGTAGTTTAATCTTCACCTACATTTTTTTTAAGATTTTTTTTCATTACTTATCAACTATAATGATGTAATTTTTCCCCCGAAAATCGAAAAAAATTCAAACTTTTTTTTAATGATTGAAACATGATACCAAAAAAAGCTCTGTCAAGTCTCAGCCAATATTATCTATTTTAGCAAAAAAAAACCTCGCTACTTTATTTCATATCGACCAGGTGGCCAAAATGAAGTACACCGTTAGCCCCTCACGTTTAAAGGTCCTTTACGAGATTGTTTATAACTTATTTAATTGTTAGTATTTTCTTATGAAATTTGGTACACAACTTCGTTGATGTACATACACATAAATGTCCAAACGATTTTGCAACCATGTTAATTATTCCTTTGAAATTCATTTGTTTAAATAACTTGGTTTTGCGGGTTGCCACCGTAGTTTAACCCCTTAACGGAACAGAAAGCGAATAAAATAAGAAATCCAATTGCATCCATTTTTTTTTCGATTAACCAGAACCAACTGTGTAAAGCAACCCCCATTGTAAATGCAATTCTCTTTTTCATGATATAAAACGACTTTTGGTTAATTAAAAAATGTATCTTATAATAGAGAATGGAATTTACATCTCACAGCCAATATTCCAAAAACGGTGTTGGAATTGAACGTTGGACAATAATGGACACTTAGATGAAATGTGGTGCGCTTATAAATTTCGTGCCAAGAACAACTAAATATACGTTATTCAAACTTTCATATATAACTTAATGAAAACTATACTAAATCGCCGGAAAATATCATTTTTGGAGTGACCATAAAAGATATTTTATAAGCGGTATGTTTATCCTGCTGTAAAAGAATACTTTTCAGACGATTCAACCAAAATCGAGGTTATTATCGATAGTCCATCCAGTTCAATTATGAAATGTATTAAGGGGCCAGTACACTTTGAAAATTTCAAAAAATCGAAAGCAAGCAAGACTTGAAGATATCGACGATAATGAGCAATCAGAAGGGATTTTGTACGGTGCAGGAATTGCCGATTGAGTTTAGGTAAGAGTTTTTCACACAGTATAAACTTCAAACGCGTTTTTCTCGAAACAACGCTTTTAAAATCTAGTTTCATCGTATCTCTAAAACTAATGAATCGATTCTCTTGAAATTTGAACCACATATTGTAAACATGATTCGCAACAAGATGACCCTCGATGGTTTTAAAATTTTGGTTTTTACTCCGTTTTTTTTGCGAAAAACTGCGAAAAAAACGCGTTTTTTTAATCGTTTTTCATGTGCCATTTTTTCATTTTTTGATAAAACTTTATATCCGAGGGTCAGTTTGTAGCTGGTGTCATACTGAATTTAATGGACTTTGATTATTTTGTTTCAGACAAGCCGTTGCCGAGTTGTGATGTAGCTACCTAGCCCACCTATTCTTGAGGCGTTACGTTAAACCATAGTTTTTGTACTTAAAAATGAATCAATATGGATTAAAATTAAAATAAATGTATTTCAAGACTATTTATCAAGCCCAACAACTTTTATATTAATATCTTTTATAAAATCCTCAAAAAAAAATCGCGAAAATAGCCTTTCTTTCGCGGCTCCAAAGTGGACTGACCCCTTAATCGCAATCAGGGTATCACATTAATAAATTACGCTTCATGGGACCGTTTGTGAGACGAAGCGAGCACAGACGTATTAATTTTTTTTAATTTCTAATTTCGCCTTCGTCTTATTACAATCGATACGCAGGTAATCGCATGCTCATCTACTGAGGTGGGTAAAAAAATTGCATTTTCCAAAAATATTTTCATTCGATAGTATCACCTTTTGGCTATGTTCCCTGAAAATTTAATTGAAATATTAATAAAATTGAATGACCTATAGCTTCTAATAGTCGGCCGGGCGAGCGGTAGCAGCACCATACTTCAAACTTTGCAGGCGTTTTTCCTCGAATCACTAGTTTCGAAGTCGGTGGACATGATATTTGGAGAACCACTTGATGGATTGTTTCCAAATTTGCAGGAGATACGATGAAAAACATTTAAAGGTCGTTGGCGATCTCACTAAAAAAAAACGATCTTCATTTTTTAATAGTTACGTAAAAATATGCTCGAGTTTCAATTGGTCGCCGTTGTAAAAGGAAATTATTTAAAAAATTGACGATCGTCAACGACTCGTATTTATTATTAACTTAAATAACCGCCAAACGTAACGAAAAAAATTTCATCGTCTGCCGGCGGTCTTGTTTTTGTTGTTTTTTTGTATTTTTTTCGAGCTTTTTTGCGTTTCTTTGCGTTGAAAATGCGTTTCTTTTTCACCAACCGTTTCCTGAAGGAAAAAAATCGGATTTCCGCCATTTTTTCGGGCCTCCACGTAAATGTAGCCCCTTCATTTATTCAATCTTCTTGCGATGGTGCCTCCGTCAAGAAGACAGGATGCAAGTGCGTTTGGATGGCTTCCGAGTCCCGTCTCGTATCTTGGGCACTGTTTTTGAGGTACGCACCTGACTGTGCCGATACAGAGATCTTCATGTAACCTGGCAGGGGGTGTTTGTTATGACGCTGTAAGTCTTAGCTTGATATCGTTGCAGGTATTCGATGTTAGAGCTACTGGTGATTCCTCAGAGTTGTATGCCATAGGTCCAGATTGGCTCAAGTATAGCTTTGTATCCCACGAGCTTGTTGTGCGAAGATAGCTTTCACCTCCTGCCAATAAGGCAATACATTCTTTTTTCAAATAACATGATATTTCTTACAGAAATATCGCTTTCCAAGTTGCCGATCACCCCGCAATTTCGGCGTATCGTAAAGAGTCAAGATCAGGCGATGCTGATTTTCTTGTCGTGTAATTCGATGTTTGTTCCATTAAAATGTCCTTACAAATGATTCTGCAACACGAAGAAAAGGAAATAAATAGGAAGTCAATGTCGTTCAAGGTCATTCAAGGTCAACTATTGAAATGAAATACAAATATCTCGGATCACTACCAAATATTTGGTAGTGATCCGAGATATTTAGATTTGTATAATCGAGACTGACCTTGAATGACCTTAAACGACTTTGACCCCCGAATGTTTTTTTATGCGGCTTGAGGTGCTCCGCAAGATGGTTGAAAAAAAAATGTACCATTCCATTTAAAAAAGTGGAGGTGACCTTCACGGTGCATCAACGCCTCCACCGAAATAAAAAAAATTGGTCGCATTTGACGTCGATAATTACCGAGTTATTTCGGGTGGTAGAGATAAGAGGGATAACATGAGTTACATTCAGCAATTTGTTTCATGTCAGTCGGCGCAGTGCTTCTATGTAAACAGCCTACAGAGCCACGATCGCATCCAGCTTTGCAAGGCGATTGCGCATGGTCGCCATTGTTGAAAAAAATGATTTCCTTCGTAGATTTATGAGCTCTACAACATCAATGGTAATAGAATCGGGGTGAGACACTGAGAAACGTTTCCTTGGACACATGACGATAATAGTATTGCCGATTTAGAAGAAAACTTCACCCTGACACGAATACCCGATGGGAAGGAGGACTGAAAATATTTTACAATCAATAATACCGTTCGTTCAAGCGAATGAAAAAAGAAATTTAATGTACACATTGAGACAATATAGTTCTAGAACAACATTCCTATGCAAACGCTGTATTTTATGTTCGTTTGGTTTTTTTTTATGTTATCGATTCCACGTCTAAATTTGAAGTAGACAAAGAAATCTGGAGAAGCAACAGCGTCTCGAGATATAGTGTACGCGTTCGTGATTCGTGGCTTATTCAAGGGCGAAGTACTTCTGAAACAATTCCTCGTATATGTCTTTGTCACTCTTCAGGAATAAACAGAATATAACTCTATCGATTTTGTCTGGATTCTCCTCGAGACATTTCTTTACGGTAGCGAGGGCGACCTTGGCTGCCGGCTTTTGAGGATATCCGTAAACTCCAGTCGATATGCAGGGAAACGCTATGGTCCGGAGCTCATTCTTAAGAGCCAATGCAAGACTGTTCTCGTAACATTCCCGCAATTTTTCAGGCTTTTCACCCTGTGGCCCTACCGTGTGTATTATATCTGGAAGAAAATGCAAACTTTTAGGGTATACATTAGACAATGTCGATTTATGAAAAAATCTTGCCTTTTCGAGCGATAGTTTTTGGTATGGGAAAACCTGTCAAGTGCTAGCGGAACACGCATGAAGGGGAGTTTCGTAGGCATCGTGCAAACATTCGAAGCATCAAAGTTTAAGTATTCTGTAATTATTATTATTGTGTATGTACCATAATTTATGGCATACTGATATCGATTTTATTCAATAATCCGTGATTGTAATACTCCAATGATACAGGCGGGGTGAGGAGGGGAGACCCATCGTTTGATTTTTCATATTTGATGAACGAGGCCGCCAACATTATGCGACAAAGTTGTGCATTTCCTTATGGGTCCCATGAAGTCAATTTAGTGATAACCTCGCTTGACTATTTCTCTTGAATTTGTGGATCTAACGTAACCGAAATATGTTAAGGGGTCTGCTCACTTTAGACGCTGAAAAAGGCCACTTTTATGAATTGTTTTGATGGATTTATATCATAGATATTGATATAAAAGTTGTTACACTTAATAAATACACTTTCGAAATACATTTTTTTTTAAATTATGTATTTATGTAACCCAAACAAACTTTAAACGCGTTTTTTCGAAACAACGTTTTTCGACGGCTTGTTGATAAAATCTTCGAAACTACTGAACCGATGCTTATGAAATTTTAACCACATACTCTTTACAACTATAGCTATAGCGCATATCAAGGATTTTTTAAATTTTGATATTTACTATTTTTTTGCCAAAGACAGTGAAAAGACTTTTTTTTTGTTTTTTCAAAAAATGTCCGCCATTTTGTTATTTTTGCATATATCAAAAATCGTACGATATGCGCTATAGCCATTAACATACTGAATCTAAAACCGTTTGATTTTTTCGTTTCGGATGATCCATCTCCGAGATTTCATCAACAGCGCAGCCCTGCAATTTTTTAGGACATTTTTTTAACTACCATTTCCGTCTATAAATAGTGACTTAAATAAAGAATTTTTTAAAAATGTATTTTCAAAAGTGCATTTATTAAGTGTAACAACTTTTATATCAATATCTATAATGTAAACCTATCAAAGAAATTAATGAAAATAGCCTTCTTTAGCGTCCAAAGTGAGAAGACCCCTTAAATCGGAAATTCTAATCAAATGCCAGTATCTAGAAATGTTTGAGTTAAAAAAAATAACGATTTGAGACTTACAGGGCCTGAAAGGGAGGGGGCATTGCAAATCACTTTGAGGCTGGATATTTCGCAAACGGAGCTTAAAAATGAAAAAATGTAACTGGAATCCTAATTGATCTTTGAAAGATCTGTCTAATAACGCCTCACTATAGGGTGCGCGACAATAAAAATATTCGCTCCCATTTTGCACATACCGTAAACCGGGGTAACTTTGGGACTGCGGGTACAATTTTGGGATATCGCGTAATATTCAACTTTCGAATTTCCCACCAACACCATGCCTTATGAATTGGCGCGCAATCACCGCTACTGCCATACGCTGGTGTGTGCTGGTTCCTGCGCGGCAAATATTTGAAGATATAGTTGTACTGACGTGTCCTAAAGTTACCCAAAATGATCCCAAAGTTACCCCGGTTCACGGTAAAGGAAAGATCTTGAGACATGTTTTTTTTCCAAGTTTTCGCTGCATGTCAATTGAGATCCCCATCTGAAGCATCGACTTGCGAAATTCTATGCATATAGGTTTAAAACGGTCGAAATTGTAAGAGACGGGCGGGTGGGCATGACAAAGTTCCGAGGGTCGCTTGTTTGACGTAAACCAAATGTGAAAAAAGATTATCGAATTGAAGGGGTTACCATTTTAAATACTATTATTTGAAGGGGTAAAAGATGAATTTGTCTCCTTTGTCACTGAAGAGTAACTATATTTTTCGAGCTTTTGTGAAATGATCTGTATTAGAATTGAAAATGCTTTTAAAACTGTATATTTTTGTTGAGGTAGGCTGAGTAGTAACGCTCCCTCACTCCACTGCTACTGCGTTGGAGAAGAGTAGTGGGGGCCTGCGACATGCTGAATGCCTGTGATTGGTTCAAGAATGCCCTCTCTTTACCCAATTCTAATCTTGTTATAAATTAAAAAATTATATTACAACTTATATTACAAATATATAACGAAAATTATATATCAATTATTATATAAACAAACCAAAATTTAAAAAAGCCAAACAAACTCAAAGCAAACCCAATTATATACCTCGATGTTATCAATATTCTTCGAGAAATAATAAAAACCAACTGATATTATTTACATGTACCTGTTTCTTATTACCAAAAAAATCTGATTACATTTTCGATGTCATGAAATAGTTGCACTTTGCGTAATATCTGTAGATTTTTGTTATAATCTACATTTGTGAAGTAAATGAGTATCCTAATACTTCGGAACGGTTCAATCTTCCATTTGCTTCTTGTAGAGACATTTGCAAAGCTTTAACCCTCAAATGCATACGGTTATAAAATCCCTACAATCATATTTTGTGATTAACCCTGTCAACAGTCATGAAGCCGCATCTAATAATGCAAAAAAACAACATACCTGAGTTACGCGGAAATACTTAAAAATTTGTTGCATTTATGTCAAATTGGCCCAATTCGTGTACTTTAGTTACGTTTGTAACATCTTTGAAATTTTTCGAGCCGTTAAGTCATTGTTTCAGGTGGCAAAGAATGGTTGTTGTATCGAAAATAAAGGAAGTTCTTTATAATTGAGAATTGATTGTTTTATTCACTAAGAAATGCATATTATTGCCTTTTGCAACGCCCAATTAAAAGGAAAAAAAAAAAAAAAAAACCATAAATAATATTAAGGTGTTAGGCTACTGTTAAAATGACGAACACTCGTCCGTCGCTTGAAGCAGCTCAATTTAAAGAGGAAGGTCCAACATTTCGTGCAGCAATCACGGACCAAAGGTGAACTTATGATTACAACGATAGAACTGTTAGTAAAACTTTAAACGCGTTTTCTCGAAACTAGTTTTCAAAACGGTGTACACGTTTTCTCCATATCTAATAAACGCATTGACTTGGAATTCGGTACACTTATTCAGCTTAATAGTTATTAACAATGCCATTGTTCTTCGAAAAAATCGAAAACAATGATTCAATTTTTTTTTGATGATTAAAACACTAACATAAAGCTTGTCAAGACAATATAATCTATTTGCATTTTTTAAAAGTTCGTTTTTTAATTCCAGATGAAGATCTAGATGTTTATAACTTCTTTAATTATAAATATTTTTTAATGAAATTTGGTAGATAACTTTGTTAATGTACATACAAATGAATGTCCAAATGATTTTTCAATCATCTTACTTATTCCTTCAAAATTTTATTTTCCAAACAGGCGTGATTTTCAGGTCGTCACAGTAGTCTATCCCCCTAACAGATTTTTTTTGTATATTTTTGCCATATTTTTCTTATCTCGAAATGCAAAATTATGCATTCGAGGGTTCAAATAAGTATTGTAGTGACTTATGACAATAATACAATGCAATTTGCCTTTTTTCGTACTCTCATAATTTTTATCTTTATTTGTTTGCCTAGCGTTACTTCAAACGACACTGTAGGCTTACAGGAACCCATCTCTTCTACTTTTATTCCACTCTTTACTTCACTATTTCCAGTTCCTTAAGGGGTCTTCTCAGTTTAGCCGCTCAAAAAAGGCTATTTTCATGAATTTTTTTGATAGGTTAATATTATAGATGTTGATATAAAAGTTGTTACACTTATTAAATACACTATCAAAATACATTTTTTTTAAATTATTTATTTATGTAAGTCACTTTTTATAGACGAAAATGGTAGTTAAAAAAATGTCCTAAAAAAATTATAGGTCTGCGCTGTTGATGAAACCTCGGAGATGGATCATCCGAAACGCAAAAATCAAACGGTTTTAGATTCAGTATGTTAATACCTATAGCGCATATCATACGATTTTTTATATATGCAAAAATAACTAAATGGCGGACATTTTTCGAAAAAGCAAAAAATAACGTTTTTTCACCGTTTTTGGCAAAAGAATAGTAAATATCAAAATTGTTTACATCCTTGACATGCGCTATAGCTATAGTTGTAAAGAATATGTGGTTAAAATTTCATAAGGATCTATTCAGTGGTTTCGAAGATTTGATCAACAAGCCGTCGAAAAACATTGTTGCGAGAAAAACGCGTTCAAAGTTTGTTTGGGTTACATAAATACATAAAATTTTTAAAAAATGTATTTCGAAAGTGTATTTATTACGTGTAACAACTTTTATATCAATATCTATAATATAAACCTATAAAAAAAATTCATGAAAATAGCCGCTTCTTAGCGTCTAAAGTGAGAAGGCCCCTTAAGCTCCCTCCGAGTGTCGCCCAGAGCCGGCACATACCGACATCGGAAAGTCAGTAAAATTGCGCCCGCTCAGCAGTAGATGCAAAGAGTAGTGTATGGCTGAACGGTCACCAACAATTGGCCCAGGCCAACGCACCTTAAGGGGTTAGCCCATCCACAGTAACGGCTAAAAAATCATGTGCGATTTTAACAATTTTTTTTCGTATGAAAAAGTCATTCACTTATAAAATTAATTACACATCTATTTAGTATGAATATCAAGCTGTTAGAAAAAAAATATATTTTTTTCCGATGTACAAAATGGCCGACTACTAATATTCTCTTTTGTTATCTAAAAGCTCCGCGGCGTGACATTTAGCATCCACAATTTTTACCTAGAACAAAAAACAAATCTCGTCAATTGACATTAGAATACCTAGAAAAGTACGTACGGAATTTAAAAAATATTGTTTTATTCAAAAGTTGTAGGTATTTTAACGAAAGTTCTATACGAAATTTTTCATAGTATAAATACCTACAACTTTTGAATAAAACAATATTTTTTAAATTCCGAACGTACTTCTCTAGATATTCTAATGTAGATTGACGAGAATTTTTGTTTTTTGTTGTAGGTCAAAAATCGTGGATGTTAAATGTCACGCCGTGGAGCGCTTAAAAAAACGATAAAAGAAAATATTAGTAGTCGGCCATTTTGTACATCGAAAAATAATATATTTTTTTCTAACAGCTTGATATTCATACTAAATAGATGTGTAATTAATTTTATGAGTGAATCACTTTTTCATACGAAAAAAAATTGTTAAATTCGCACGTGATTTTATACCCGTTACTGTGGCCTAACCCCTTAACACTGATTGTCGCAGCCGTACACCGTCCCCGCCTCCCCTACTGTCGGTTCATTGTAGATTTAAATTTACAAAATATATAGAATATTTACGCATACAGTGAGTACCCAAAACATTGACTATATATAAGGCAATGCTCGTGATAGTGTAACTCCGAAACCTCGACCATTTTTCAACAGTATGAACGCTTATCATTTCATCATTATCAAAAAAATTGAAATCAGTGATATCTCGTATTTCTGCATATATCGATGTATTCAACTGTTGAGGTTTACCAGCTAATCGATATTTTTTATTCTTCCTTCCATCTCTGTAGCTTCAAAAAGCAATAGCTCGAAAATTACTGGGACTACACTCAAAATTACACGTATTAATTTAATTCGGTTTTGAATGATCTTTCAAAAAAAATAATATAAACTTAAATTTTTTAATCATATTTGTTCACTCTACTTTCACACAATATGAAATTAAAAAATTATTCTTGATTTTTAGTTTCCGTCGTTTTTTCGAACTTTATGTACCTGTACGAAGATATTCAGACCGAGTCCACAATGAGTCGAAATTCAGAAATAATGGAAATTTGATCGAAGGAGGTAACGAAATATTTTTTGAATATCGATTCCCTGTTGAAATATTTTTGCAATAAGAGATGAATAACGCAAGTCTCATATTTGTTCAACGCATTTGTTAACAATGTAATTGATTCGTCTCAAGTCTCGCAAGTCTCATATTTGCTCAACTCATTTGTTAACAATGTAATTGATTCGTACTTCTGTTTTTCCACAATCAAATGGAGCAACGATGACCATGATACATATACTGGCCATTGCTTTAAAAAATGTGTAAATACATTTTTAAGTAGGCGAAACATAGTTGATTGTTAATAATATTGAGGCTCACTCCTCATTTAGGTCTGTTACAGAAGAACCCCATAAAATTAATATTTCAACAGACCTTAAGTATTAAAAAAAAATCGTTACCTAATTCGATCTCATTTCAATTGTTGTCACACTTCGCACAGCTGTCGCCTAAAAAAAAATCGTTCTTCTCTGGACTCGGTCCTAATATTTTCGTTATTCTACATGGCATTGGAAAAAATGTGAATTGAAAACTTTTTCAATGGTTTTCTTTGTAAAATATCGCTTTTATGAAAAGAACGATCAAGGAAGAAGTCGAAAGTAAAAAAAAAATGCTAACTAATAAAAAGTTGTCAAGTTGTCAGAATGAACATTTGACGCGAAATGAAAATATATGTAATTGCAATGTATTAATTTGGTAAGAAAGTCTTGCGACATTAAATTGCACGATTAAATATGTTTCCTAGCAAACGTATTTTGAGCTTCTCCCTCCTAACACCACAATAAATGCAGAGATTGACTGTACACAATTACAAAAGCGGTCTGAAATGATTAAACAAAAACGTTGTGAACCTCAATAAGCTTGTCTTCTTCACGACAACGCTCGGCCCCATGTAGCTAAAATGGCACCAAAAAACTATTTCAGAATTAGAATGTGGAGTACTATCACATCCACCATGCTTACCGGATTTAACCCGGTCAGATTATCATTTATTTCAAGCTTTCAAAGACTACTTACTTGATAAACAATTTGATAAACAAACGGATCTTCAAAATACCCTTGAATAGTTTTTCAATTCAAGATCTAAGGATTGGACAGCTGGCATCCAAAGTTTACGATAGCGTGGGGCACGATTTGTAGTTGAAGAGGGAGACGATATTATAAACTAATCTTATCTTAATAAAACATTATGTTTCTTTGAAAAAGCTGTCGTTTGTGTGGCAAGACTTTCTTACCAACCTAATATATATAATTCATAGTAATTTCAACGTGCAGAGCTATCGCATATGCCGAATTAACGAGTTCCTACCATAACAAAGTGCAAAAATACGATACTAAGGTTATCATAATTGAAATATAATAAATGTCGTTATTTCTCAATGCCCGATTTTTTCTCGCCGTATACAGGATGTGAAAATCACATTGTGAAAAAATGAAGTTGATTGGAAATCACTCAAACTTTTTTAAGATCCTAATTAAAGAAAAAAGTTTTAGATAATCACAAAAACGAAGAAAAAAATGTGTTCCTTGTTTTTCCAAGGATGCAGATTTCAACATAATGCAAAAATACAGAAAAGTCGCTGGACTAAAAATTGCATCGCATATTTACTCACATCTAGCAGGCAAGTGGTATCCGCCGGTTATCTTAGCTTGGCCGACTTGGCAGCCACCCAGAGTCGCGCATTCCTTTTTCAGGCTTGGTCCAGCCGCCCTGTGAATAGCTCCGTCGACTAGAAGTGATAACAGTCGTGTTGTTGAAAATGGCCAAACTCTTCGGCCCATCAACTTATAATCTTCTCACCTCCTCCGCCGCCCATTAAAGTTGAATTGGCAGCATTTACTATAGCATCGATTTCCAGGGAAGTTATGTCGCCCTGCCACATAGAAACTTTGCTCGCCAAAGCTTCGTCGACATTTTCAACATTGTCCCCACTGACTTTCGATATTGATGCCTTGTTTTTTACCCAGTAGTCGCGCCAACTCATTATCTGGTCTATAGTTGTGGCGTTTATTTGATAATGATTTCGTTTATCTTCCAGCGACATCTTCAAAAATTTCTCTAAACAAATACAATTCGTCATGACCACCAACATTTCTTCCTTGGCTCGGAGCATTTTTTATTCTTAAATATGATTTTCAAAATTGAGTACCTCAATTGTATCCATAGGTTGATGCAAAAGTTGGCCCTATTTTTGCAACGCCATCTAGCGCCAAAAAACGAATGAACTTTTGCATCAACCCAATATAACTTTGCAATTTTTTGTCAAGTACGGCATTATGGCAAAGTGGGCAGCAAGAATTTGCAATTCTCCAGAAACAACTATGCGTATCTTTCGACTTCAGGTTTTTTCATTATAATACATTTCTGCAGAATGTCAAATTAAAGCGTAAACGACATTAGACGGTAATGTCTAATTATACCTCGAATAAATTACTGAGAAAATTCATATCGGAGACCGAAATATGAAATTTCGGATTCGAAAATAATTTTTCATATTTACTTACGTTTTTCCTCTTCGACGGACATGCTCGCGAATGGCTTAACGCCCGTTGTAAAATTGTTGGCACGAATTAAGTTGTTCCTTGTGTTTCGTAATAAACCACAAATGAAGTGATTCGGTGAGAGAGCCTGAAACACGATACTATAGACGCAGTTTTGTTTTTATCAATGTACTAATATGTGCACGCACGTTCTTACTTTCAGTTTTAACATTTTCTTTTTTTTTTGTTTACCAGTAATCGAGAATAACTGTCAGTTACGGCCAAGGGTTATCGATCGATAGAAATTTACAATTCCTTTTTCCTTTTAATTATCGGCTTCTGTTTGCACACGATGATCACGACCCAATCGCGGCGTCGCGATAATACGATCGTCTATATTTTTTTGTTATTTGTACCGGGAGAATTGCCAAACAGAAGTCAGTATGCAAGGGGTTATCTTGTTTTCGCACCGGTACGAGCATTTGATAATACGACCCATGGACACTTGAGAGAAGAAGTCTAAACTCGGCCTTTCACGGCGTCGCCAAAATTGCGAAAATTTAGGGCGGCGCTGCCGTCTCTCTAAGCCAATATGCTATATACCACGGTCTTACATACAGGTCTTGAAACTCGCTCAAAATTTCAGTGGTGGGGGATGGCCTCTTATTGAAGCACCGACTGTTTCAACTCGTGACCACGAGGATCGCTGCTATAGAGTGATGCAGACTGTGTGAGAGAGACGGAAAAAGATTTCAAAAGTAAACAAAACCCAAACATAACCGCTGATTCACGCGACCACACGCTACGTGTTCTACTTGTAAACTTGTAAAAACGGTGATACTGAAGAATGTAAAACAGGCTCTCGGAGTGAAAAATCGAAACACTCAGTGTTTCGGGTGCCGAGAGACTTAGCGCAATTAAAAAAATGGGAGGCCGCGAGACCGGGAGTTGGGAAATTAGAGCCGATACACGTTGTGTGCGAAAATCATTTCGAACCGAAATATATTCATCGAGAATGGGCGAAACAGGCGTTCGAGCCGGGAACCTGAAAAAAAATAAAAAATTATTGGGATCATTACAATAAATACTTTCCAGTCTGGATAACATAAAACAAAATTAGTGAATTATTTTCATTTATCCTACTCGAGAGTCCTTCGCTTAAAGGTCGGAAAAGAGGTGTTTTTTTTAATTTACCAACGCAAACCGTTTCGGAAACTGCAAAGTAGAGATTATTGAAAATCTTTCTTGGGACATGCATTAAAATTTTTCGAAGAGGAAATAAAGAATTGCCAAAGAACCACTGTTTCTTAAGTATTTGTTTCATTTTCAAGAAATACACCCTGCAAGTGTTTCGGTCTGGATTCCACTTCGGTCTGGAATAGCGGCCACTTATTTTCCGGCCAATTAAAACAACGCGTAAAGCCTATTTTTTTTATAAAAGGTAAAACATGTTTTTACAAAACCGAGCGCACGAGAATCGAACCCCTGAAAGCAGCATTACGAAGCTTGCACCGAACCCCTCGACCAACACGAGCTCACATTGACACCTATATAAAAAACATTCATATTCATTATACCCACTTGGATAACTATAGTCTTTTGGTTTTTTTCAGGTTTACGATAAAGTTACTTTAAATTTTATTTAGGTCCATCATGCATTTTTGACATTGAATATCATAATTTGCCTACATCAGCCAATTGTACAGCTAGGTTAGGTTCCTATGAGTCAACAATCGATTTCCATCTCTCTCGCACAGCCTGCATCACTCTATCGCAGCGACACTCGTGGTCACTAGGCGAAACGGCCGGTGCTTCAATCCGAGGACATACCCCCACCACCAGAGTTTCAAGACCTGTATGTAAGACCGTGCTATATACATTACGTATGTATATAATATATCGGATAAGATTGTGCGACACATGCAGAAGCTCCCCAAAGTTAGTCCCAATTGAACTTCTTTTTACCGATCGCTTGATGGCCGTTTGGTGAGCACATTGAAATCGTTTGGTAGTTTTCCATTTTTCGAAATTCCATTGTAAAAAATCGGGGTAAGGTTCCGAACCCCCCCCCCCGATCGAGCTGAAATTTTGCACAAGCCTTCCTCTTAATATTGTAAGACAACCCCTAAAGGGATTTTTGGCGACGCCCAATAGTTTTTGAGTTTGGGTTGGTTGTGTTTGTTTATTTGGGTATTTTTATTTGTCAAAACGGAGAGCGCCATAACATACATACCCAGGTAACAATTTAAAAATAGTTGTCTATTAGTTGTCCAAATGGGTACCAAATGTCCGCTTGGAAGTTACCTATAAGTTAGCATGGGTCCAACACTTATCTTTTTGGATGGTTGTTGACTTTAATATAACTTCCGGACGAACATTTGGCACCCTTTTAGCCGACTTTTGGACAACTTTTTGAAAATTGCTACCTGAGTAGGTATGAACGGAGACGTAGCAGATATGGGTGGATCAATAACTATTAGCACCTTGGATATCTACGAAACTATAAGGTTCACAGAAATATTTGCTGAAATGAAATTGCACAGTACGAAAGGGGCCATCGACGATAACGATAACGATAATAGTTTTTTTGCAGGTGGAGGTACTTCGGACTTTTGAAGGTTAACTCCATTTTTTTAAATGGATTGGTGTGTTTTTTTCTGTATCATGAAGGAGGAGCTTAAAACGACTTCAACGACCTATAACATAAGGTTATTGAAGGTAATAGAAAGTACAGAAAGGCGACAATACTTACAGTTTCGGTAGTAAATAAAATTACTACGTTTATAGTAAGTGTTCAAAATGATGACCATCAGTATCAATGCAACATTGGATTCTTTTTTCGATTGATTGACTTGCAAAAGTTTTACAGCGTCAGAACTTATTCATGAACAGGCTGTAATAATTCTTTGTTGCATGTTGTCAAGTGTAGTTGGTACTTCTTTGTACACTTTATCTTTCAATCTTCCCCATAGAAAGAACACGATATTGGACCTCCGCGTCCAATCCAACGATTTCGAAATTTTTCGTCGAGTTGCCTTCGTGCAATCAATTAATAATGTGCTGGACATCCGTCATGTTGATACCACATGGTTTGTCGTGTAAGTGAAAGCAACTCTTCGAGCAAAAGACTCAATGTATCTTTGACAAAATTACTGTAGATGTTGCCATTCAAATTCCCATTGATAAAAAAAGGACCAATAATTTTAGCACCTATGATTCCGCACCATATATCCACAGACCATTGTCTCTTGTGTTCAACCTTGCCGCAGCCAATGTACATAATATCAGTACATAATGCAGTAAACGTACATAATAACGTACGCCTTGATATTGATGGTCGTCATTTCGAACACTTCCTATAAACGTAGTAATTTTATTTACTACCGAAACTGTAAGTATTACCGCCTTTCTGTACTTTCTATGACCTTCAATGACCTTATGTTATAGGTCGTTGAACTCGTTTTAAGCTCCTCTTTCATGATACAGAAAAAAAAACATACCGATCCATTAAAAAAATGGAGTTGATCTTCAAATGTCCGCAGTGCCTCCACCTGCAAAAAAACTATTATCGCTATCGGATGGCCCCTTTCGTACTGTGAAATTTCATTTCAGCAAATATTTCTGTGAACCTTATAGTTTCGAAGATATCCAAGGTGCTAATAGTTATTGATCCACCCTGTATACAGAGTGGACCATTTAACGTGACCACCCCAAATATCTCCGTTGCCTTTAGAGTGACAACAAAAATGTCAGGAGGTAATTTGATTGATTTCGAAGGGCTGATACAGTGATGAAAAATTCATTTTTGCCAAGGTCATAGTTTTTGCGTTCCCAAGGTCATCAATCGTTTTTTAAATGGAAACGTGTTTTTCTTTAGATTAAGACGTTGCAGTTGATATTCAGACGAATCCAACGACCTATGATATCATGACCTTGAAACGATTTTTCACCAAAATACAGGTGTGATATTTGGGGCATAAAAATTCAATATCTCGGAAACTATTGCGAGTCGCCAAAAATCCTTTGTGGGGTTGTCTTAAAATATCAAAAGGGAGGTTTGTGCAAAATTTCAGCTCGATCGGACGGAGGCGTGGGGGGGGGGGGGGGGGGTTTGAACCTTATGCAAAAATCGATCCTCAAGTTGGCCCTCTCACTTTGACTAGCCGAACCTTTTTTTTACCAATTGTTTGGTGATGGTATCGTATGGTAGGGCGTTGAAATCGCGTGGTAGGTTTCCGGTTTTTCAAAAAATCAATAACAAAAACCGATCCTTAAGTCCCCCCCGCCCCTTAATTTAAACTAACCGAACTCTTTACCTACCAATCGTTTGATAGTCGCTTGGGTAAGGCATTAAAATGGTTTGGTAGCTCTCCGTTTATTTTTAGAAAATCAATCCTTACCTCAGCCTCCCCATTTTGACTACTTGAACTTTCTTTTACCAATCTTTGATGGTCGTTCGATATTGCCAGGTAGTCTATAGGGACGAATATAGTAGTTCTTTATAGCCATTATATTCCTCCCTATATATGACCCGGTTCCATAACTCTAGGTTAAGGGATTATGACAGTGCAAAATTTTCAAAAAATCGATTTTTGTTGTTGCATTATGATTTATCGTAAGTAGACAATTTATATGAAAATTCCGCACTCAAAACTTTAAACCCGTATGTCTCGAAATGTCATTTTTTCAAAACGGTGAATACTCTCAAAGGAAGAGTTTTCAAGCTATCTGTCTCAAATTTTAAAACAACCCTCTTCACGCCATGCTTTATCTTGCTATGGAAGCTTTTTTTCAAATCTTCATATTTTTTTAAGGCACACCACTGTGAACCCCTGTTTTTTTGCCATTTTTCAAGAATTTTTTTTGTGGGAAAAAAAAGATATTCGAAAATTTTTTTTTGTATTGTTCGTTGTTTATTGAAGATACATAAAAGAAATTTTCAAATTTTTCACGCCCCATGGTGACGCTGGGGAAGCTCCCGCGTCAGGTACTGTTGCCTCTGCAGTGGTTCGCGGCACGCAGCAGAACTCTCTTCAAAGTCGATCTGAAAAAAAATACCGAGTGTTTTCGTTAATAATATGATATTTTGAAGAGAAGTACATAGGGATTTGAAAAAATATTGATTTTAAAAAAATAGGCACGCTTTTGAAATTAAAGGACGATTTTCGAGCAAAATTTCTCGTCGAAAATAGGCTATAACTTTTTTTATTATTGAGATATCGAAAAAATCCTATGTACTTCTTTAGATAATCTAGTTTTATTGATGCAGTCCAAATTTGAAGTCGATCGGATAAAAATTGCTCGAGTTCTGCTGCGTGCCGCACTCAAAAAAGTGGTTTTGAGAAAAACGCGTTCAAAGTTTTAGGTTTGTTAATTTATGCGATAAATTGGAAAAAAATTTTTTTACCTTTAATCAGCGATGCCGGCACCATATAGCTGGCCTTCAAGAAGCAAATTATTGTCCCTAGCATCTTTTCTCGAACTTGTAGAGGCTCTTCTTGCCTCTTTTGCAGCGTCTGTGAGCGAGCGCTCCGCCAGCTCGATCCGCGCTGCGTCGGTTTCAACGCAAAAATTGAAACAATTTGGGCCGATAGTTATCCCCAACGTCTCCAAAATTTTCATGAGGCTTCTCAGGCCATCATTGAATAATAATACCGCGATATCAGCTGCAATATCGGTGATTTTTTTGCTCCCGGACTGACGCTTGGGGGCTATTGCCCAAACTGATTTGTTGTAGCTTTCGTTGTTGTTTTGCGTGAAACCGCCCAAACAACGCTGCAGCAAATCGTCTCTGCTCAAATTTATATATCCCGGTATACCTGCCGACCCTGAGGCGCGCAGCTGCGCGGGACCCCGAGCGTCACGGAGCGCTGTACCGCTCCACAAAATATTCAATATCTCCGAAAATAATTATTTTTTCGACCTGGGTCCAACGGCATCTTAATCTTAAATGTATTTTAGATTTTTATAGATGGTTTTCAAAAAATCGATTTTTTGAAGCCGTCACAGTGGTGTTGTCCCTTAACGAAAAACTGTCGAAAGAAATAGCTAAATTCAATACTTTTTTTTTCAAACCACCGCGATATGTCAATTTTTATTTTAAAAAACCTCCATAGCAAGATAGCGGCTTTCATACTTATCAATAATCTTTTTACAAATTTTGTTTCAGATAATATTTACGGCCATTACCGTGTACACCGTGAGGACTCCTTTTTTCGAAGACACTTTCAACCGTTAAAAAGTGTTAAAAAAAAATCAAGTTAAAAAAATTAAATAAATAGAATCAACTGAATTTTATCGGCGAATGGACGAATCCGAACTACGCTTAGCGCATAAAACTCGGGTTAACTTGCTTAACCGAGAAGTGTGCAACTGGGTTAACCCGAGTTTAGTGCGTTAAGCGTGACTTCGTTCTAATGAGTCTTGACCGACAGAAAAACGGCTTGGGGTATTCGGTGTCCCATTTAGAACGTTTGGTGATCGATTGCTTAATGATGCCAATTAAGCAGGTTGGAGTGGTCCAGTTGAGTCCAATGACGGTTTACGAAATTATTTTCAATGAATCTCAAAAAAATGTATGCGAGGTTTTCATTTATTCTGTAGATGCTAATTTTTCATAAAATATATAATTAAAGGACGAAATTATGCATTGTTGCTGCTTTATTACGTAAATGAGAAACACTTTTATGTTACTACTAACTCGAAAAAGTATAACATTATCGATGATTATTGTAGAAATACTGCGTCAGCGAATGTTTGATACAACTCAGAATGGAATTTTGAGTAATTGATAATTATGCCTATTTATATTTATGTCACGAGATTGATCATTGTTACCACTAATTAATATTAAGTGTTGCCGGAGCACGGCAACTTCGCGGACATTGAGGTTGGCAGCAATACTCTTCAGTCGCCAGGGTCGCCACCCAAGATTCGTAATCTTTCATCAATCCTTGATGGTTCAATATTGAATATATATGGTTTACGATGGGCAAGATGTAGTTTGGGTTCTAAATTTTTACAAAGGTTGACTTTGCGTTAATCCGATGTTAGAAATGGTTTATTTTGGTGCTAAATAGCCAAAAAATCGACATCACCCCTAGCGTGCACGTCTTGCCCATCAAACCGCACGTAACATTACATACATCAAACTACTTTTTATCTCTGGTATTTTTTGGTGAAAAAATATCAAAAAAATCGTAAAGAATTAGTATAGTCTAGATTAGACAATAACATATATATCTAGATCTCGACAATAACATATAGTTTTAAAAAGTTATCTTGGATTGTGGCTAACGCTCCAACCGCCTTAAATATACGCGATGTAGGATTGATTTACTAGCGGCAGCTCCAGTGGCAAAGCGAATGCTAAAACGCAGATTTACTCATCATTTCTTGTGTTTGGTATTCCATTTACAACGTTTGGTGGGCGATTGTTCAATTACGCCGGTCGAAAGAAACGTGTATGCGAAATGGAAGGCTGCGATCGGTCGCGGCAGTATCCGATGGTCGTCGTTGCTCTCATAGACAGCGTTGATTATGACGTCATATTCCGCTGCCTGCAGTTACCATGTTTCCGGAATTGCATATTGAACTGCTTGTTTTTTTGTTGATAAACAATTATCGAATTCTTCCCTATAGACTATCAGGCAATATCAAATGATGACCGAACGATTGGTGAAAGAAAGTTTAATCAGTTAAAATGTGGAAGTTAACGTATGGATCGATTTTTGTTATTTATTTTCCAAACAAACAAAAACGGAGAACTACTAAACGATTTTAATGCGCTACCAAACCATTGGTAGAAAAAAGTTCGACCAAAAGTTCGTCAAGGTTGGGGGCACCAACTTGAGGATCTATTTTTCGTAAAAATGCAAAACTACCATACGATTTCAATGCGCTACCATACGCTACCAAATGACGAAAGGGTTGGTAAAAAAAAGTTTCAATATTTCAAAGAGAGGCTATGGGACTAAGAGAGGGGGCCAAGGGACTAAGCGGACGTGGTTACGAGCATATAAAAATAAATCAGTGTGCGGCCCAGCAGTGACTCGTTCAAACAGTCGTTCACTCCCGCCGGTCATAAGTATAGTAGGGTCAAAGTGGGAACAGTGCCAACAGTGGGTACACTGAACCTTTTCTGTTTCTCAGAAGTGGACATGTATATATGTGCGTCTTTTTCACATTAGAACCACCCTCGGATGCCAATAGGTTTGAACCTGTCTGTGAGTCGCTCCTGCGCAATTCGGTTGTGAGAGGTGATTTTATATTACTTTTGGTGTCAAAAGTTGGAAAACCTGCCGAGTTTGCAAGTTTTTTGCTTCTTTACCTATCGCAGTTATGTTCGAAGTCATTGTTCTCCCGCAATATACAGCTATATTGCAGTATTTGAGCATTGTGTTTGTTAACCTCACAAAAATAGAAAATTTCAGTACCTGCTTTAGAAAAAAGGAGATGGTCGGTACACAGTGTATATATAAATATTACAGTGTATATATAAATATTACAGTGTGTATATAAATATTTTCGTGTTGTGATGTAGATAGGTACTGGTACTACCTCATTAGGTAGTTACTGATTGTTGATTAATGTTCAATAAATGATTGTGATTGATCTCATAAGATGCTGTTTTTTTAAAATTAATTTTTCAATAGTTTACTGTACGATACTCCCCATTGTATAGAGAAAATAACTCCATTACCTACAAGTCTACAGTGGATCAGGCTAATGTTCTGCGAAATTTTGCTTGATTTTGGAATTTTGTTTGCCTGTGAAATTAGGCCTTTTTCACTGTGTACACCTCAAAGTTCACAGTGGATCAAATCCCATTTTAAAAAAATCGTCATTATCTCAATATCTATTGGGTTAGGCCGTTCAGTGTCTTTAGCAAAATGAAGGCATTGAACACACCTCACGTTTAGTAAAGATTTCATTGAGATTGTGTAAACGGTTGGGCAGCTATAGACATTTGAAAAAAATGAGCTATTCATCCCACTCTGACCCTATTCAATTAAAAATATTTCAGGAAGATATTCTTTTTTACAATTTTTAAAATCTTATATGGTTTTTACATGTCTAACATAAAATTCTACAATTTTGAAAATATGAATATAAAACGACTACTAAATAAAAAAAGTTATCGCGCCATTGTACTCGTCGCTTGAATCTACTCGATACGTATCTCAGGATTTTTCGATTTACTTCGCCATTCTTGAACTATTTCGGTTTCTCGAGATAAATGGAGCGCACTGTATCGTGGTAAATATTCATAACATACCGTACGAAGTATCTGTAACATGTAATATAAAAGAAAGTGTATTGAAAGCACGTCTTTATATAACAATTTTTAAATGGGAGAAAATGTTACATTTTAAAAATTGTCTGACCATCTTTTTGATACAATAATTGGCATCCAATATGAAAATGATTGTATAAAAAGAAAGAAAAATATTACTTTTTTCATATATATATGATTTGTACAACGAAAGATTCAGAAATTAGACTGCTCAACGTCTTCGGAGTCAACGCTCGATATAGCTTCTTCTTTCAATTTGGTTAAATTTCAGGAAACAAAATCCAAGGCTTCAGCATGGCCGGAGGTACATGACGCTCCGACCAATGGTATTTTTCTATTTTTTTCTTTTTAATTTTATTTTTATAATGGTGTTGCGGCACGACTCTTCATTTTTAATTATTTCTAGAACGGACTATTCAGAAATTAGGTTGCCTAATGTCTTCGGAGCCAACCCTCGATGTAGCTTCACCTTCTTTCAATTCGACTGAATCCCAGGAAACAAAAGCCAGGGCTTCAGCATGGCCTGAGATGCATACCACGCCGGCCAGTAAAATTGTCGATTTTTCATTTTTTAAATTCCTTCATAATGGCGTTGCCTCACGACTCTTCAATTTAACTGATTTAAAATGTGTTCGTTATATGCAGTGAGTAAAAAAAGTATTTGAGACGTCGTCTTGTTCAAATTATCCTTCGAAAAAAAAGTAATGCTTCATGAAGTTCCTGTGCTCGATAGTTTATCCTAAATATACATTGTGTATGTTTTCAAAAATCTTTGGAAAGCACGAACAAAAAAATGAAGCCAAATTAACAACAGTTTCGTGTGAGATGTACCCGAGTAGAAACCTTGCTCCGGCTACAAAAAAAGACCTGATCAGGCTTCCTGATTTCTTTTTCCCGCCCTGATCAGAATTTTTTTATCAAGCTGATCATTCTTGAGACGCGATCGCTGACTTCGGTCTAATCAGTGTAAAAAATCAAGGCCTGATCAGGGTGAAAAGTTAAGGCCTGACACGCAGTTTGAAGAGAGAAGTTCGCTGTCGCTGCGGAAACCACTAACTCATCACATTCATCATTGCACATCCAAAGAAATATTTAATTTACATAGGATCTATTTAAATTAAATAGGTTCTTTTTACTACGATCCTATTTGCTTTAAATATATTCTTTAGACTATTTCATGAATCCCAAATAAATTAAAATACTTAACTTAAAGTTCTACCACAATGGTTTTGTAACATAATCAGTCATTTCCTGGCCTCCTAAATGGATTTTTTCAAAGAAAATATTTCTACATCCACATGGGATCGAACCTAGAACCTACCTACCTATAGTTACACACGCTACCCCTACGCTATCGAGTGTTTGTAGCATTTCGGTGGCATAAGAGACCAAATGAATTCCTATCATTATTTGTTGTATCGCATAAACTATATCAGTTAGTTAATATGATTGCGATCATTCGAAAGTTTTATCGAATATGATGCTATAGATTTTTCAAACATAACCTTCATATATATATATATATAACTCCTCTCTCTCTCCGCCCTTCTCTACCCCTCCCCCCTTCGATATGTGTATTGCAATCGAAACGGACCATTAATTCAATCAAACAGAAAAATGTTTGTCTTTACGAAAATTCTCATTAATTTATAATAAAAAAAATTAAATAAATAAATTTAGTGGATTCAACCAAAGTGTTTTTTGATCAGAGGAAAACGAATCACAGATCTATTAAGGAGGTACACCAGCTTCAGCAAAATGGTGATAGATCAATAAAATTTGGTGAATATATTCTTTAGTATTATTCATGTAGATACAAATTTTTTCAGATTTTTTGGATGTGCCGTTTTCTTACAAATAATTCACAAGCGTTTATTCTTATACCCGGAATATATACCTATATCTATAAAAACGCTATGCTTATACACGTGAACTTCAATGTTCAATTACTCGATAACGGCACAATGAAAAAATCTGAAAAAAATTGTATTGACATATATAATACTAAAGAATATATTCACCAAATTTTATTGATCTATCACCATTTTGAAATTTTACCATGGTTTAGCATGGCAACATTGTATGAAGCTGGTGTACCTCCTTAAGAATAAGTAAGATATTAGAAATAATGAAAACTGTACGCATCGAGTGGACAACCGGATACTTGATGATTGCTTGAAGCTAGCCGGATCAGGCGAATTGAATCAAACCATAAATTCGTTTGCCTGACTATCGCCTGAAACTGGCCGGATCAGGCGATTGGAGGTAATCGACAATCCAACTGACTGACTATCGCCTGAAACCGGCCGGATCAGGCAAATTAAGGCACACCGTAAATGAGGCCTCCGTACAACAGCGTGATCAGGCCCGAATCAAATGTCGGATACTTTTTTTACCCACAGTATGTTTTTACATTTTATTTTAATTATAGATCCGTCCAATAGCGAGTTGAAAATATTTAATTACAGCTTAAAATATATACCGTTAGATGCAGTTTTTTGTTTGCTTTAAAATTACTTAACTCGACTTGTTTATGTGAATACGTTGATTTTATTTCGTTTATTCTTTATACGCCATTTTTGGATCGCATGTAATATTATTTTATTTTTTGAGTTTTATGGTTGGGACAACGCGGGACAACTTTCGGGACAACGCGTCCGGGTTATTCCAAATGTGACGGCCGAGTCTTCGGGGCTAAATATTGATGACTTTATTTCATCAGACACTGGATTTCCCCTTCACAAACAGAGCCACCGATTACTCGCGTGACCAGATTTCACACACGAATCTTCGGGACAGGGTTTAAAGTAGTACATGTCAAAAATGGTATAAGACAGAACGTTTCGTAATTTAATACTAATGTTGTCCAGGTTATCCTGCATACGTTTGTGGAATTTGAAATACATTGATCATTCCGTTATCGAGATATTCACTCGGGAATTTGGCATTTATAACACGCGCTTCATAGGACAAATACCGGAGAACATATTTCTGTTGATAACGAAAAAACGACGTGACAGAAGCCCAAAAAAATGGTGTAACGATACATGGATTATTTATGGTCATTATGAAAGAAAAAATGATCACTTTTAGCCGTACATTTTTTTATTTGTGAGTGCCGAAATGAAACTGCGCGATGAAACGTGATCGGCCGAATGAGTTGATGTGGACGACTCGGCAACGCTGCGAACGAGGCGCGATCCATGGTCTGCTTTTTCTAAACTTTAGTCTTTACAAATCGTGCTTGATATAGCAGCCGATTTACCATTTGATTGAATCTATGATCTGTACACTGCAGGAGTTGCAAGAACTACAAGAACGGTCAACAACGGTAATAAGTATGGTTCGGGTAAGGGATTTATTGTCCTCGCTAGCGACGTTAGTATGCAAACGTGCGTATGCACCCACTTGCAAAGTGTTTTGGCATGTGCCCGGGGCAATATGTACTGAAAGTTTACCACCGCAGACAAGAAGAACGCTCTAAAACTTTTGTCAATTCATTAACTATCTCACGTTTCAACTTTTAAATAAGATTTTGTACGTATGTAGTTTGAAAGTAGTTTTTACGTATGTAGTCTGGAAGTGGATTCAATACTTTTTCGATATTATTGCTGATTAAAAAACTCGAATGTATGTTTGCTGTTTAAAGGGATTTGTCCCGTATGTACTACCTTAAACGTAATTCGATTCTGCAACCATAGTTTTGAAATATTATAAATGTAGGTTACCATCGAACGCAGATATATCATGTGATTTAAGACTTTGTCCGGCGATTTGTGAGGTTATGTCGATCTTTCATACATAAGTTTCGAAAGAATATTGTTTTTTTTTGTATTTATGAAGGTTACAAATTTGTTCCGAACTCGCACCTTATAAATTTTGTTTTAAAAATACGAAGTGCTCAAACATGTGCGTTAAAAAGTTTCTATTTTCTTCTTCATAAATGTCAGGAAAAAACCAGAGTCCACAAAGTTCGTAATTCGGAATGTGAACATTCTCGTGACATTTATTTAAAAATGTTTGCACTTGCGGCCAAATGGGAAATAACCGATAAAAAAGAACTGCTTTTCAGTTTTTCAAAACGACATCTATACCCAGCTAGACAAACGTGCTGTGAAAATTCACATGTCAGCATTATAGCGGCAAGAGCATACAGCGGCACACCATGACTCCGATATGCTGTCTTTTGCTTCCGCAATAAGCTGCAAATATGCGCCACAGTGCGTGGTTTGGCGAAATAAATGTGTGATGCCAAGACGGCAAGTTTGCAGCAAATATACGCAACAATTACCTGCTGCAGCAACGGTACTGATACGGCAAGCTCCGGATTTGGAGTGATGTCATTTTTATATCGCGTTTCAGTCATAAATGCACCACGCCGTGACGCTCCGTTGCTGGTAAAAACAAGGCAAGTTATCGTGGCATTGAGACGGAAAATGTGGAACACGTTATTCCGGCAAGGTTAGGGCACATTGGCGGCACGCTGTGACGTTCTATTGCCGGCAAAAACAAGGTAAGTGGTTATAACCATAGGCACATTCGCTACGACAAATGTCATGATCCTAAAATTATATAAGTTGAACCAGTTGGATGGTCAGAGTGGTTAGCGTGCTTGCCTTCTAAACTAGCCCATCGTAAAGTTGCGGGTTTAAATCCCAGCGTCGTACTTTCGGAAAAAAATAATTTCGGGCATGACGCGTAGACCTCGGCCATACGCGAGCGTCGCACACGCGAAACAGTACGTGTGTGCGATTGTATTCAATAAAATTATTTATGTTGCCGTCTTTTTATCCCCACCTGTCCACGCCGGTAATGCAGAACCCCATTTAGCCGGTCACAACACCGCAATAGCGGGCCTCATTTATTCCGACGGAGGAGCGTTACGACGTGTTCTAAATATGCCGTTAACGGAACGTCACAGCATGCCGTCAATGTGCCCTCACCTTGCCGAATAGCGCATTCCAAATTTTCTGTCGCAATGCTGCAATAACCCATCAATGAACGTGCTCCAAATGTACCGCCAATATTCTGTATTTTCGTGCTTGCAATATTAACACTAGCATTCGAGCGAGGATGCGCAATGTTGTGCTGCTAAAACACAGATTAATGCAGCGGCAAAGGATGCCATTTTTCCGTCACAACTTGCTCTCGCTTGGCGTGGTGTTGCCAATGTCTTGTCGGCAAATTTCTTATTGGGTATCTATGTTTATGTAAATGTATACTTAACCTTGAAATTTAACCACGTTTAAGATTCACGGTCGTTTAAGCTACGAGTAGGAAGAATTGAGGCGAAATTTATTTCCAGAAACTGGGCAAAGAAGTAGCATTTTTTGTTAATAAATGTGCCATTTATTGTAACGTATATTTGTTGCCCGAAGGGTTCTCCGTGGTACTACAGTCCAACAAACTCTGCTGCATCGACAATATTTTGGACGGACTCTCTTACGTATGCATTTCATGTATTACCATCATTTTTATTAATCAGAATAATTGTGTTAGTTATAATCGTAATACCAATCGCGAACATAATTTTCATTTTCGGTAAAAGTTTTTTTATTGATAAGAAAGTAGAGATAGAACCATTTGGGTATATTAGTGTTAAAACATTATCGGTGTATAAGCAATCATTATTTTTGTATAAATCGATGCATCAATTAATAGATTCAAGTCCGTTTACCCAGCGCCTTCTGTGTAAGTTCGGTCTTTTTTTGTGCAGCCACCTCTTTCATCTTCTTATCATCTTCTCGTTTCTTCGCAGCCTCCTCTCTCTGTTGCTTAATTATTGCTAATCGAGCTAAATCGGCACGCGCCTCATCGGTTTTACCCGCAGCATGCAACTTTTGATAATTCGCGTATGCCCTTTGCTTCTCCAGTTGTTCTCTGTCGATTATAACCAACCATTAGTTACAAATTCATTCCATCCTGAATAAACCATTCGAAGAATTTTTTCATTCGGAAATTGTTCGATTACCTTTCTCTCCGTGAAAGTTCGGGCTTTGGAGATTTGGCTAATATTTCGTTGATTTGCGATATCTTTTTCGTTTTTTTTTGTACCCTGTTAGGGTTCTCCACCTCGATCAAATTTTCCACCCCTTTTGCTTTTCCCTGCAACAAAGTTTTATCCGTGATGTACTTTCTATTTGCCAGTGTGGGTCTGCGCACAGTTTTTGTTGTTGTAACAATTGGATAAATTGTTTAGTCTCAATGCTAGCGAGACTCCGTAGAGAGATTTCTATAGTTTTTTTGTGGTATTGCAAACTTGATTTGTAATACGTAGAGCTTGAACTAACCCGGATGTGCGTTAATTATCCTAGAACATGATCTTACATTGAAATTTGGAAATATTAGCTGACAATATTCGAGATATTGCAGAAAAGAACAAGTGCAAATTTATCTCGCGCACTGCTCTTCGGTTATTACCGAGAGGTGATTACTACATTTATTATTGCGTTATGTCTTTTATGGAAATCCAGTGATTGAAAAAGTTGCTTCCCGGTAGAAAGACTTCCACAAATAGGAAAAACTGTGTGCAGACCAAATTTATTATGTGGATATAATAAAACATTAGTTTGGGTAAAAAAAATAAGATTAATTATATTCTGTCAGGCATATTTTTAACACTATCCGGAGCATTGATCACTATCACTATTACCATCTGTAAAATACTGTTATTTAATAAATAATGTGTACTTGGCAAACTGGAGTACCCTATTTTCATGCAAGGTCTGACATCACTTTTTCCAGTCTATCTTCTTTACACGCGAGTAAAAAATTGTACGGCGAAAATTTGTTTTCGGATTTGTCTTAAGGAGAGGGTAGAGGTTTGCACTTTTGAAAAATCGATTTTTTTTTGTCTTTTCTTATAGTTAAACATTTCAAGAACATAATCCCAAAATTTCAAGTCAATCAGAGCAAAACTCTCGAAGTTATTGACTATTTAGTCCCGCTCCTCTAACACTGTAGCTCCGACTTCTCTAAACTTCAAACGCGTTTTTCTCGAAACCACTTTATCAAAGTCCGTGTTCACTGCCATTTGAAAACTACATGACCGATTTATTTCAAACTTGGTACACACTTTCTACAGATAAAATACCTCCCCCCAACGGTTAGCTTGAGATTTTTTTTTACATTGAGGGGGTTTTCCACCCCCAAAATGGCGGAATTTTTCGTGAAAAATAGCACTTTTCACTTTACATAAGCACCAAAAATGTGCTTAGAAATGAAAAAAAAAAAATTATCAAAGACCGTTGGGGGGAGGATTTGATGATACTTTGACTAAATTTTAATTGTACTTGATTTAGATAATTTCTAGCTGAGATACAGTGAACACCGCAAATCGTGTTTTTCCAAAGGCGCTTTTGGAAAAGCTTTGTCACCGGCTTGTTTGTGGATATTTTCCGGTACAAATTTTACGGAACGTTCTTGAAATGACACTTAACAATGTACAAAAGGTTTCAATAAATTTACTCTATCCATATAGATGAAAAAATTCGCAAAAGTGTTTTTTTTTACACTGAAACCCCTACCCTCCCGTTAAAACAGTCCGCTTTACCCAAAATATAAAGGGCTCAGTCGCCTTTTGCCATTTGTCTGCACGGGGCTATGTCAATTTCATCCCGATGGAGCACAAGATGCCAATTTTAAAGATGTACCAAGTTACCTCAGTTTCCGAATCCGAGTCGGTTTCACTTTCGCTGCTAGAGTCAGAGGCGTCAGCCTTCTTAGCTTTGCTACCGCTACTTCTCGGTTCGTCATCGTCCTCGCTCGACGATTCTCCACCTTTGGATTGCTGAAAATTCCACTAGTCATCAACTTCGCCCATTAAATCATCAAATTTTCTTGCCCCCTTCGATATCCTTCCGTTTGTCCCGTCCATATTTTTCGTATTTTATTTTGCGCTCCGGAGTGCAAAAAAGTGAAAAACATTACAGTCTCGATGCTGTGCGAATGAGACAGGAATTCGAAGTGTATGAAAACTTTCGAAAAAAAATGTGCCTCCGAAACCGACCAAAGGACGGCCTGACCTTCAGCAATTTTACGATTATTATTCAACGTTTCGTATCTCGTCTCGCTGTCGATCGTTCTTTATAACCTACAAAAAAATACTGACTCTCCACTTCTGTTTCTCCTCGTCCTGACGTCTCTGCTCCTCCAACTCCTCGGGACTCGTGAAATGACGATTACGGCCCTTGTGATTTACGAATTTTCCTGTGATGAGGAAACATACGAGAAAAAAAAGACGCTAATCAATTTTAGCGCACGCGGAACGACAGGCCTTATTAACGGAAAAACGTCAAACGGAAGTGGTACTCCATTTTTTTTTTTTTTTTGGATAACGGACAAAAACGTGCTCCACTGTAGAACGTAAATGCTGATAAATTGTAAAAAAATTACGTTTAATGAGGGGGAAAAATGACACGAAACGTGTCAAGTACTCTTTTTTACTCACCTCGCGGCATTTTATTTTTTTCCCGTCAACCTCACTTCCGTTAATTTCCGTTGGGACTATTGAGAGTGAAACTTTTGTTTCGGAATCTCGTCGCTTTGCCAGGATATTTTCTCTCGTGATGAAATTGTAAGAATTATTTACGTCAAGAAAACTATGAGATTTTAGTTTATTGTCGCTACTACGTCAACTCCGTATCTACAACGCAGCCATTACGGGCGTATCGTTTGTGTGTTGGCTATCCTGCACATATTCGTTTTATTTTCCCTTTCTTCTTCGCGGGTTCTTGTACGCATCAGCTTACCGCGAAAACCAAAACATTTCGGATGCATTTACTTCGATTTCTTAAACAATTAGTCCCGTCTTTCTTATGTCTTCTTCTTTTACTGATTGTATATCAGTACGTTTTTTTAGCGAATTTACTTTAGGACTGCGGGTGGAACGGACACCAAAAGTTTCAGCCCTGAAAGGCTATCGTGTGGTGCATTTGTCAGACTGTCGAACCCTTGTGCATCGGATGCATTTGGTATCCGATTTGTATAGACAAAGAATCATTTTTGTTTATTTTACTTCCCATGCCATAAAATTTTGAAGGCTTTTTTTTACAAGCTCTAATGCATGGAAACTAGCTACAGGAGTTCAAACTCGGCATTTCAACTCGTCCCTAAAATTGCGAAAGTCAAGGTATTCCTTTCACGAACCTGAATATTTAGCAATTAACTGATTTTCGTCATAACGGAGTAAGAATGAATCCCTGTTTACTGGTAAAATTTGGAGCCAAGGTACCGAACTTTTAACGAAAAATTACAACTCTGAAAATCGTCTAATTTATGCAACGATTTATGGAGATCACACGCTGCCAACATTTCTAACTAACAATTCATACACTAAATAACTCCAAATGCCTGATATTGACTGCTCACGCGTGTAAAAAATCTAGAGACTCCGTAGCGACAATAAAAACAGGGGGTCAACGAATGTATAAAGAAAATATTTATAATGAAACTTGGAAAAAGGTGACTAGCGGAAGAAGTTTCGTAGCCGCGACTTTTCAGAGAAAATATAAAAATGTCTAAGTCTACTAAGTTCGCGTAATTTTTTTAAATTTCAGTTTATCGTTAGCTATAATAATGGATTATGACTTATTTTTATTAAGCGCCACTGTAGTTTACCAATTATTCAGAAGGGCCCTTCTTATGCTTCTGCAAAATACGGCCCTCCGCGAAAGGAATACCTTAAGGGTGGCGCTGCGGTCTTTCGAAGGTAATAGGCTATATATATTTTGTATCTATGAATATAAAACATCGAATCCGATTGTAGGACAGATGACTAACCTATCTAACTTTACTTAACTGTCTGTGTGGTAATGAAATTTAAGATTACGCGATACACTAATTGGTACGAATACACTATTGATGATGCAGTATAACTTTTTCAGTGACTGCACACAGATGCGTAGTTTTTTATACTGAAAAACTATTATTTTTTGTTCTCGTACGTAATTGATCGGAATAGAAAAACGAGCACGTATAATAAAACTTGAGTCTGCAGATCTGATCAAACTTCTAAAAGGCTCATACTTTGCTTTTGAAATAGATATTCCCGGGGAAAAAAGTTGATATCTGAATATATCTGAATGTATCTGAATCATATCTGTAGAATCAGATATGATCAGACAAGAAAAATGGCCAGGTCTGATCATGTAATGTCATGACAGATCATGTATGCTTATATCTGAGCATGTATGATCATAACAGAGTCATTTTTATAATTTCGAGAGCAGACCCGTCCATATTGCAGCAGGTCTGACCAGATCCAATCCGTAGACAAGATCTGATCTTGTTAGACCAGATCTGATTTTTTTTGGGCCAGATCTGATCATGTCGGACAGATCTAATCTTATTAGACCAAATCTGATCTTGTCAGACAGATTTGATCCTACCGGACCAGATCTGAATATATAAGAATAAAATATCGTGGATCCCAGTAGACCTGGACATCTATGAACAATAGACCTGCCCACATGATAGAATCATAGTTTATCTGAACTATCAGAGCAGGTATGACTCCGACTATATCAGAGCAAATCTTACCCTGTTGAAACAGAGCAAACCTTATTAGAGCATTCCTGAAGATATTAAAATGTTCACATATATAGAGCGGGTTTTACGTCATCACTCGATGTGTTAATAATTAACAAAATTATAGTAACTCACATGATCACATATAATACAGTCAGGTGAGATGCCGTATCTGATGGGATATCGTTTCATATATTTAGACGTTTTCATGTGTGAACAACTGAACTGCATATACGATAAGGTATGGGTGTATAAGACTTCGTATATTTTCCAGGTTTGGTATCGTATCTGATGGAATAGAATTTTATATGAACGTACCTGCTCATATATCACATCATATATGTTCAGATATGGTTTCGCGCTGCCAACTCGCCTTGGTACTTGACCAGATAAAAACATATATGAGATCTATATAGCAGAGTCTGGTACCGTATTTGATCGGATATGATCTTATACGAACAGATACGTTCAGATATCACATAATGTATGTTCAGATACGAATTTACTGTACCAACTCTCCTTGGTACTTAGTCAGATATAAACAGATATGAGTTCATATATGGTCAGGCCAAATACCGTATTTGATCAGATATGATCTTATATATGCATATATGATGTGGAATATGATCAGACCTAATCATATATGATACTGTAAAATTTCAGATATGAATATATCTGATACATATATGACAATATCTGAAACATATATGAACATATCCACTCAGACATGAAATTTTTGCCCGGGGTCGCTTAAAATTCTCTTGTGGACGTTTTGAAAACAACGAATGAAGTCGTTCAAAGTAGTATACTCCCACGACCGTCTACTTGTGAGGTTAGAATCTCGTACGATTACTTTCCCTTCATCAACCGATATTTTATATGTGAATCTGTTCGATCGACGCGCCATCCCTGTTATTCGCATTTTCGGATACACTTATTCACTGTCTCCCCATTGGAGTTTGGTCTGCTGTATCTAATCTTCATGCTCTCCCTAGCAGTTCGCCCAACCGTTCATTCATACCAGTTTTATAACCGAAAAACTAACCGTTGTATTTGGACAAAATTCGGCTGACTTTCTAACCGTGTTTTTTACCACTACCCGTGATTTGCTCAAGTTAGAAAGATGGTTGGAAAGTTGGTTTAAAATTCGAATTACAACCCTGCCGAAAAGCAACCACTTGTAACCAAATTTATAACCGTATTTATAACCACTATCCGTGATCTGCTCAAGTTAGAAAGATGGTTAGAAATATGGTTGAAAATTTGAAATACAACCCTGCCGAAAAGCAACCGCTTGTAACCAAATTTGTAACCGTATTTATAACCACTATTCGCTTTCTAACTTAAGCGAATCACGCACAGAAAAAAAAATCGTTCATCCAACCAAAATTCAGTTGGTTTAACAAAATGTATCTTTAAATACGTTCAACTTGATTTTTGATTAGCATAACAAACGTTTTGTTAATCTAACTGATAGTTTTAGTGGTGTGAACTGTAGATTATCTAGCATGTCTGAGCAACTGTTAAAACAAAAAAAATTCAAGACAACAAAATGCGTTTTGCACATTCAACGATTTCTTTTTCTCAGTGCGAATAGTGGTTATAAATA